>OY744550.1:18297322-18399822 GCA_963556195.1 Sepiola atlantica | reverse complement strand
CTTCTCCTAACCCTAACCCTAACCCTAACCCTAACCCTAACCCTAACCCTTCCCCTAACCCTAACCCTAACCCTTCCCCTAACCCTAACCCTAACCCTAACCCTAACCCTAACCCAAACCCTAACCCTAACCCAAACCCTAACCCTAACCCTTCTCCTAACCCTAACCCTAACCCTAACCCTAACCCTAACCCTAACCCAAACCCTAACCCTAACCCTTCTCCTAACCCTAACCCTAACCCTAACCCTAACCCTAACCCTAACCCTAACCCTTCCCCTAACCCTAACCCTAACCCTTCCCCTAACCCTAACCCTAACCCTAACCCTAACCCTAACCCAAACCCTAACCCTAACCCAAACCCTAACCCTAACCCTTCTCCTAACCCTAACCCTAACCCTAACCCTAACCCTAACCCAAACCCTAACCCTAACCCTTCTCCTAACCCTAACCCTAACCCTAACCCTTACCCTAACCCTAACCCTAACCCTTCCCCTAACCCTAACCCTAACCCTTCCCCTAACCCTAACCCTAACCCTAACCCTAACCCTAACCCAAACCCTAACCCTAACCCTAACCCTAACCCTAACCCTAACCCTAACCCTTCCCCTAACCCTAACCCTAACCCTAACCCTAACCCTAACCCAGACCCTGACCCTGACCCTGACCCTGACCCTGACCCTGACCCTGACCCTGACCCTAACCCTAACCCTAACCCTAACCCTAACCCAAACCCTAACCCTAACCCTAACCCTAACCCTAACCTCGCTACATTGCTTCATATCCTTCCCCCATTTTATATAATACAACAGGAATGTAAGGTAAGAGCTATAAAAACGGAACGTGGATAAATTGTTATTTATATATATATATCCAGTTTATTGGCAACAGACAAACAGCTTCATAAAATAAAATACATAAATATCTATTTATTTGTTCACTTGATTCCTAATCAGCATTTTACTTCGGTTCGGAGCGTTATTGCCTGATTGCAATCAACTATTAAATCCCTCTGATATTCCCGCCATCATGGTGACAATGACTTTCTCAATTTCCAATATTATCTTAGTTCGTCGTCATCACAGTTGCAATTAGCGTTGATTGAAGACACGGAATAACAAAACTAATACAGCTACATAGAAAAAAATACATAATTACTACATTTTGTGGGGGTGTTATAATTGAATCCAAAAATATTCTTCAAAGAAAGTTTGTTCATTTATTTGATTAATGATCATCGCTTATCAAGGTTGAGAGTTAATCAAGGATAAGGATTTATGAGATTGACACGGTTTCTCAAGATGTACAGCCCCAACTTATCTCCTTACACAAATCGTCACCTTTTCTTACTGCCCCCCAGATCTTGGGGATCAGCAAGCCTCACGTCTCCCCTATTCCTGACAACGCTGCCAGAGGTTTGTGAGCAAGATACCCATAGCCCACTCGGGAATGCTGATCATCTCATAATAATGTTTGATATCACCATTGACCCCCCGACCATAAACAGAAGCGCCATTACTCAAAACAACATGATATTACCAACATTCTGATTGGGAATCTCTCAGAGATCTCATCAGATACACCTTGGAGTACAACTTTTTTTTTCTTCTGTTCCTGATGAACAATATGTAGAGGAGGTAAGTGGATGGTTCAAAGTATATATACAAGCATTTGTCCCCATATGGAAATTCCAAAGCAGGCCTCACCATCCTCAGTGGATCACTTTGACCTGTAGAGCTGCCATTGTGAATAAAGCATTACTCCGTTTCAAACGCTATAAGTCAGCTGAAAATAGACAAGCGTTTGTATTGATTTACTCCTCTCCAGGAGTTAGGCACAAGGCCAGTTTTTATCTTACTCCCACAAGTAAGATGTGACCCACGGTCGGGTCGGGAAAGTGGGGTTTAAAAATTGCCTGGGCAGCCCCGTCGGCATTCCCCGGTAGGGGCGCCCCAGGCAGTAAGCAATAAACTTACTCCTCCCCAAAGAGGGGAGGTGAAGCCTGGGAGGGTGGACCTCCTTGCACAGGACAGACCCATAGACCGGCGTAAATCACACCCCGAAGGCCAATACAATACCAGTCTATGGGGTGTAGTATCCATCGGAACAGATACTACACTTTGATCAGCGTTTGTAGCATCAATAAACAACCGTGCGAGTATAATAGCCGCGGCTAAGATTAGGTTACTCAGATGACTAGAAATCGTATCGCATTGAACCAAAGAAATTAGGAACTCCCGATTTCCGGAAAATCTATAATAGTGTTCTGAACAATGGGCAATCAATAATTCCCTCTACTATTCAACCACCATAAAATCGTTTCACAACAACGGACAAGGCTGAATTACTTGCCCAGCAGTTTACCCTAAACTCCACCTAAGATTTAACGAACTACTCCCTCCCTAATTTTTCACTACAAATGGAAACCGTGCTAAATGATCTGATCATCACTCTTTCTCATGTTCTGACTATCATAAAAAACCTTTACACATCCAAAACATGTCGACCCTAACCCTAACCCTAACCCTAACCCCTAACCCTAACCCTAACCCTAACCCTAAACCTCAACTAGATCTTATATCTGCTATAGTATTACAGAAACTGAGTATGTTGCTGCCTATCCAAACGCTATCACAAATGCATTGTAGAATCTTTCTTCCCTGATAGCCGGAACACTGCCTCTATGGTGCTAGTTTTCAAGAACTCTGGCAAGAGAACTGAGCCGCAAAATGATGACCCAATAACGTTTTTCTTGCCAATCGCTAAAATCTTCGAATCATTAATCAGTTTAGCGATAGAGCCATCACGAAAATGCTTAACATCTCTCTGACCAACACTGTGAATTTAGGCAATCTCGTTCTACTATGGATATCCTAACAGTCAGCTGTTAATGTATATACCATACACTGGATAAATTAGGTGACGCTAGTGTTAGTGCTATATATCTCCGAGACCTATGACAAAGTCTGGCATAAAAGTTTTCCCATGGGAAATCAACTCATACCATACTACTGAACCAATATTTAATAATATTAGATCTTTCTCAGTGTGCTCTACGGGTCGATATTTAGATCTATATTCTTCCTGATCTTCAAAAACGACCGTCCTGAGGCAATAGTGTCTGAGATTGGTGTATTTGCTGATGATACCACGCTCTCTATCCATGGCAAGAGGGCAAATCCAATTCCTGCTCATAAAGGCAATGGCTGAATCCTTGGAAAATGACGTCCAGCCAGTAGTAGAATGAGGCCGAAAATTGAATGGTTATATTTAATATTACTAGGACAAATCTTTCCTTTGACAACCATAAAAAACCTTTCCAATCACCGATTGTCATGGACATAAGCATCCTTCCCGAGAGTCAAACATTTAAACTCCTAGGTCTGACATTTACATGCAACATGAAATGAAATAGATAGATAGAAGATGTTGCCAAGGCTGCTGCAAAGAAGGCGAGCTCCCTCTACTGGGCTAGAAAACTTCTCACACCTGCCAGTATCCTATATCTCTATAAGGCCACCATTCGCCGGTGCATAGAGTGTTGTTGCCACATCTGGGCTGATGCACGAACTACGCGTCTCTCCCTCTTGGACAGGTTGGCAAAAAGACTTTCTAACCTAATAGATGCTGAAGTGTCTGCTAAGCTCCAGCCCCTGTCGCATCACGGCAGTTTTGCATCCCTGTGCTTGTTTTACAAGTACCTTCACCGAATATGCTCCAATGAATTTACTGTACTTGTACCTCCTCAAATTGATACCCCCGACCAACCCGATAACCACATCCTTAGATGCCGGAAGTATTTTTTTTACTCTAATACATTCTTTTCTTGGGCCGCTTGCCTTTGGAATTCTCTACCTGCTCCCTGTTTTCTAACCTACCAACATGCAGAAATTTAGTCATGTTGCCCTATAATGCTGGCCCCTACCACAGTAGCGCCTTACGCTTCAATTGCAGTATTCTTTGTTAGGTGAGAACAAACGAAAAAAAATTGGGATGGATTCCCGAATTCCACAAGAAGATTTCTGCGTTCGACAAAATTCACCTGAAGAAGAAGGATATTACATCGATCGAAACGTTTTTAGGTGGTGCAACGGATAATGGTCTTAAGTGACAATCAGTTCTAAGTGATCGTCGTCTGGGTATTATAAAGGTTCAGTCTCCATTACAGGCAATAGTAACTAGGAATCAAATAAAAATTACTTGCTTAACATTTCTAACCGGTTATTGCTGTGACAGTCTTCTGGGGGTTGAGGGTTCAATCCTCAGTACGGGCGATACTAAGAATATAATTACGAATTATTTAAGTCTTCTATCCTGAGAACAAGCTACCCCCGGAGATAAAATAAAGGGTTCCATTCGAAATTCAATACAGATTCCAAAATTCGACACACATATTTCGGAGCTCTGGCCTCTTAAAAGATTAGTCAGGGCGCCTCAGACAATTAGTGATAAACTTACTCATCTCAAACGAGAGAAGGCAGGGCATGGGACGGTGTGCCTCGTAGGACTCACCAGGACTAATACCCCATCTCTGTTGGACTGATTGTCGAGAACAGATCCTCGACTGGTATATAAGCGCACCAGAAAGTAGCTGCTACTACTTGACTTCGTTGACATAACTCTGCAAGTGTTTTTAATACATTGCTCAGTTGGTATACTTCAAAATCAAAACAATATGTTTACAGTTGACATTTTCGTCTAAACCTTGTAATTAGCACAACAATCACAGTCGCATTCCAAACACAATGCCTACCAACACCCTTAACCTACATCTACATCTTGTTACCATCTAGGTTATAATACTTCTTTACCATCCGTCTGCATTTTTCCAATCACCGCAGGGTAATCTCGTTGTAAAATTAGGTATGTGCCTTTCTCTGTAGACCAGAGTTTATTTGAAATTCTACTTGCTAACTAAATTCGTGTAAATTACGCGTTATTATTAGTATAAATAATGAAAACATTCCTCAACAGTATTCTTTATTTATGTACTATTAATAACTGTCGGGCTGAGGTATGGTTTTGTTCAGTCTCAAGAGGTCCACCCTCCCCAGCTACCTTCTCTTTGAGAAAAGGTTAGGTTATTGCTAATCGCCCGAGGCGCCCCTACCATGGAATGCCGACGGGGCTGTTCAGGCATTTTTCGTAGGCCAGGGCGCGCTAATCCTAGTGCGATGGCTTTCCACCTTGTGTCTAGCCTCCTGGAGAAGAGGTAAATAAAAATACTGTGACCTTGTGTCTAACCTCGTTGGGAGGAGGTAAATAAAAAATACTATTAATAAGTTATGCTGTTTCTGGATGTTGTCTGTTCGTACGAAAATAAAAACGTGATTCGTTGACAACAAAACATCAATAGCCAGATTGGGTTTTACGATAGCTAAGTGGTTAACAACATAGACTAAGGGCTTGAGTGTGCCGGGTTCGAATCCAGTTTGTTCCACAAAAACACTTTCATCAAAACCCACACCTGACCTTTTGTCTAACCTCCTGGAGAGAAGGTAAATAAAATACTTCATGTAAGTTTAAAGATTTAAAAAAAATCTGGATACATGTTTTATAAATTTTAAAAAAATTAGCATAAAAATATTACATTACATCAATATTTTTAATCTAAGTGACCGGTTTTTATAATCCGCAAAATGAGTAGACATAATAAGTGTTCGTCAAAGCGAATGAGTTTTAAATTTTTATTTCATTTATTATGTTTTTTTGCCAATCAAAAGAATACGTAAATAGAGGGGTTGGACAAAATAATGGAAACACCTTGTGAATGTTGCATCAATTTTAAAACACCTATAAAAATGGAAAAGAAAAAAGAAACCAAAATGTTGGTTTAATTTTTTATTTATGGTTATTGTTGTCCTGAGTGAACTGGTTAAATTTATTCTTTGTTTCAGATAGTGCATATTAGTAAGAAAGATTTAAATGAGAGATATATCAGATGTTTAACAAAGAGCAGACTGTTGGAGCCCATATGACAGATACTATTGTAACGGAAGTGGCTGAGATGGTGGCTGTATCAAGAGGAACTGTCTCGAAGGTGATGACAGCCTATGAAAAAGAAAACAAAATTCTGAAAGACAGCCGAAGTTTATGCTTGAGTGCAAGAGGGATTGTTATGAATTTGTTAATTACTGTCAATATTTTGCTGTCATTCACACAATCCGACGGTGGTGGAAATAGAATAACGGAAACATTTACTAGGGCAAAAATAAGTAAAAGGGAGATCCGGCAGTGATTCTGTTATATTATGGATGAGGCCCGATATCTTTAGATACGATTAAGTGAGCTAGTGTGAATTATGGCTGGAGTCAAATGAGACAATGAGTGCGGGTCGGACTGACATGCACCGAAGGGGACCGTTATGAATCAATCATGTTTTGGTAAGACCATTACAAAGTTACAAATTCGGCGGAGACACGGGAATCTCGGGTCAGAAAAGGTCAGAAAAGATGAGTGAAGGAAATGTTTTGCATGAGTGTCGCACGTGTGGATCTGCGACGTCACTCCTTCTTCGTGAGAAACTAAGGTTTTTGAAAGAGGTTGGGGTTTTGGAAGCGAGCCGGGCGGTCGATCTCTCTATGTGTCTTCAAATGGAAAAGGGAAATTAAGATTGGGAGCTGAGAACGTTAAATCGAAGATGTAGTCGCTCGTAGTAATGGGCTGGATCTCGAAGAGATCCAGCAGAGATCCCCGTGCATCGTCTGATCCAACAGCGAAAAATATGAATGGGTGAAGTACAGAATCGAGCGAATTAATGGGTACCCCCCAACAACCGAGTCCAGAATAAAAGAATCGAATCTCTCTCTGCGGAAAAATTGTCTCCACGTTTGTCCCCTGCCTGTCTATAAAATTTGTCCACATAACAAAGACCACCAGCATCGATCACGGCCAGAGACACAATGGAAACCGACGGTACCAACGGCGATCATAACCAGACGACGAAAGAAATTGTAAGGTAACTTTCTGTGTTGCACATTTTTGGGTCCCAATTTGATAAACGGAAAGAGTTTGAAACGGAAAGAAAAAGTGCACCATGTTTTAAAGAAAAGATGTTTAAAGTGAACAACGTTTAATTTGAAGTTAATTTGAAAACTGAAGCGATAAACTGTGACAATGTTTTAAAGTGAAAATGTTTTAACGAGAACCATGCTTAATGTTTAAGAAACGATGTTTAAAGTGAACAATGTTTAATTTGAATCTAATTTGACAACTGAAGAGATAAACTGTGACAATGTTTAATTTAAAGAAAAATGCTTGAAAAGAAATGTTTAAAGAAGGCAGTGTTTTAATAACGAGAAGTGTTTAAAAAGTATTGTGTAAAAGGACTGACAGTTTAAAGGCATAAAAATGAGTGTTAAAAAAGTTTGAAAACGTTTCATAAACTTTCATATGATTTCGTGTTGTTTTCGTGTTTCGAGAAGCAGTTAAGAGACTATTGGTGCCATGGCGATAATTTCATTGAGAATGTAACTTTGTATCGATTTTATAAGACGAGTCTTGGTCGGCGCTTCCGAGGGATTTTCGTATGATTTCATGTTATGATTTTGTGGGAAGCGTTGGCCACGAGGTGTCGTCAGTTCGAACGATGTAATGTAGCAAACCCCGTTTTGGTGACCGTGACCAGTTGTTTAAGTGAGAACTGCCACGGCCCATTCCGGGGACGTTATGCAATAATCTGATCCAGCTTTATTGGCATTAAAAAGAAGCTAGCTGCTTTTATTTTCCAAAGCACGGTCAACAAAGCTAACCGAAGTAGTAGTAGTAGTAGTAGTAGTAGTAACAGTAGTAGTAGCATAGAGCAGCATCAACAACAACAACAACAACAACAATAATAATAATAATAATAATAATAATAATAAAGGAATAAAAGGAGTCACAAAAAGGTGAGTTAGCAAAAATATCGTTAGACACAACAATAACTAAAAAAGGCTTGTCATGCCCTCCGTTCAGTCTAGAGAAACTATGGACACCACTGAAAGGGGCTGGCTGCGTGTGTAATTGTGAAGCAAGGGTTGCGCAATCCCTAACAACACCTCTCCTGAGTCGGCACTGCTTCATTCCAATGGCAAGCAATTAAAGACGACTGGAAACAATGCCGAGATAAGCACAGAACACATACAGCACCTGGTAGTCTCAAATGGTCACCCATTTAGAAATGGCCAGGCTCAACGTCGCTTAACTTCGGTGATCTAACGGGAACCGGTGGGCCAACGTGAGTGTGCCGTATATAAAAAGGGTTACTATTTTTTTTTAACAAAGGTACAATATTGTGCTCCTACTAAGAATAACCACAGAGGTTTTCTCAGACAAATAAACAAAGAGGTTCAAAAAGAAGAAACAATTTAAAAAGTAAAAAATAGTTATATACAAAGTTTATGGCCGACGAAGTTTCTTTCCAGAGACCTCCGAACCAA
The DNA here is from genome assembly GCA_963556195.1 of Sepiola atlantica. Classification (NCBI taxonomy): domain Eukaryota; kingdom Metazoa; phylum Mollusca; class Cephalopoda; order Sepiida; family Sepiolidae; genus Sepiola; species Sepiola atlantica. The sequence goes on along the minus strand of OY744550.1, from coordinate 18,391,408 downwards.
AGTCTTTTCTTCAAATTGTCCCGTTCTTCCCTCTCAAAACTTATCTTGACCTTTTAAACACTTTCCGTTTACATAAAAAGGGGGTTCCTCTTTGAGAGTCTCTCTCTCGGACCCTTGTTCGGTTTAACCTCTTCTGGTTGCACCAACTTAAATATGTTTAGGGTCTTCTTCCCATAATATCCTTTTTTTCTTGAAAATATCTGTTTTCCTTTTAGATAAAGTCGCTCCACAAACGGCGGTATACGACTAAAAAGTCCTGCTTTAAGGGCAGTTTTTTAAAAATCTTCAATAAGAATGTTTCCCCTTTTAGAAATTGTGTCCTCTTTACTTAAAAGGGGGCATTCAAAATTACGTTGATTTCTCAACGGAGTACAAAACACACGTCCTCACTCTAAGGACCTGCTTCTGGAACTGAGTTAAAATTGGTGGCTGAAAAGGGGGAGGGGGACAATTTAGGTTACGCCGGAGGTCCCTAGGTACATAATCGTCAAGGCCGACTGCTGAAAAAGTAAAACCCCACCCATCCAACATAGAGAAGAAAACAGGACAGAGACGATCAAGGGCATAGGGTTAAAATACAGGCAGGCCGACCAATGAGTCAGAAATATCGACCACCATCACCACCACCACCACTGCTTTTTGGGGAAGGAAAGGAAATAAAATTTCCAAATGACTTAATAGAGCGGTTTTTGATGTCGTAAGGATGAATCGTGAAGTTGGGGTTATGACCGGTGTAGAAAGGGAAAATCTCTTCCATAATATACGGCCGGCCTAAATGATATTTAAATGATGATGAATGGGTCTTTATAAGGGTAACATATACTTGAGATGTTATCTTAGTATTTATACAGTGTTTTTTTTTTAATGCGGTCCTGTGGTATCATTGTGTTTTATTTAATCCTGTTATGTTTATCTGTTGGGTGTATGTGTTGTTTTCTATCTATCTATCTATCTATCTATCTATCTATCTATCTATCTATCTTTTTTGCCTGAGATCAAAGTGTAGTATCTGTTCTGATGGATGCTACACACCATAGACAGGTACCGTCTTGGCCTCTGGGCCTTGATTCCGCCGGTCTTAGGGATTGTCCTATGCAGTTCTAAGAGGTCCACCATTCCAGGCTTTGCCTTCTCACTTCTTGAGAAGGGGTTAGTTGATTGCTAATCGCCAGGGAATGCCAACGGGGCTGCCCAGGCATTTTTTGTAGGCCAGTGCTTTTCCTCTAGGGCGCTGGCTTTTCAATTCCACTTTCCGACCTTGTGTCACATCTTATCGCTGTGGGAAGGAGAAAAAACAACTCTCTCTCTCTCATATATATATATATATATATATATATATATATATATATATATATATATATATATATATATATATATATATATATATATATTGTTTTATCGCTTTTCAGGCATATCAACCATTTTTAGAAGCTCGTTCTACTACATAGTATGCATTTTGTAACAGTCAATAGAATCTATTTATTCTACACTTTGGTGGAGAGAATTCGAGAGTTCATACTTTCCCCATCACTATTAGTCCATAAGTCAGGAATGGGCAATTAATTCTCCCGAGAGATTGTATGAGAAATTATGCCTGTTGTATGTTATTATTGTTTTCTTTATACAACAGAAATTCAACATTACAATGAATTCAACATTGAAATGCTACAATAATTTCTCATACAATCTCTTGGGAGAATTAATTGCCCACCCCTGACTTATGGAATAATAGTGATGGGGAAAGTATGAACTCTCGAATTCTCTCCACCAAAGTGTAAAATAATTGTTAGTCTACAATAAACAGATTCTATTGATTGTTACAAAATGCATGCTGTAGCAGGACGAAGCTTCTAAAAATCGTTGATATGCCTGAAAAGCGACAATAACAATGTGAAAACATAACATTAGTCAATAAAAGAGGACGATTTTTTTTTCTACGTTCACATTTTTTGTCGTGGTTATGAAACTAGAATTTCATGTTTGTAAAAGGCAACGTTACATTGAATCCTACAAATCCAAGTACCCGTGGCGTAACGGTTAAAGTGCTGAGTTATAATCAGTTCTAAGTGACAGTCTTCTGGAGGTTGAAGGTGCAATCCTAAGAATACCATTACAAATTACTTAATATTTCTAACCAGTCATGGCTGACGGAACGAGAGCAAGTAACACCCGTGAATTGGATAAAAGGTTCTGTTCGAAATTCCGTACCGATTCCCGAGTTCGACAAGATACACCTGCAGAAAGTCGGATGTTATATCGAATAAGTAGTTCGAATAATCCAAATAATTAATTTGTTTCATGCAGGCCCGTCAAAGATAGGGGAGTGGCCGCCGTACGGACAATACTGAGATATATGAACAAGAATAAATCAACTGTCCTTCAACTCGGGTTTCCGATTATACTGCAACGGTCCCCAGATGCCGGAAGGCTTTCTACTCTGGTAGCTTCTTTGCTCGAATTGCTAGCCTTTGTAATTCCCTCTCTGCCCCCTGTTTCCCTGACTGTACCAACATGCATACATTTAACTGTTAGGTGAACAAACATCTAACTGCAAAATTACTCACTTAGGATGCCCCTATGGATAGTTCCACTAATTGACACTAGCTCCCTTACGCCTCAGTGGCAATTTGCCCCCTTGTTTGGGGTGAATTATAGTAAAAAAAAACATAGTAAGCATTGTTAAGCATTCGTCTTTATCCATCTTTGCCAAAAACAAGGAGTTTGAGAGAAAACGTGATTGAGATCGACATGCTAAGGCAAGGTGACCGGTAATCTTCTTATTATCAACACGGAGAAAATGTTCTTACTTTCTGTAGCTTCTTTCTACCGTTTATTTTGTGATTTTATGTAAATGCTCTAATTTAGCTAGCGAACAATCCGCCACATTTTCACTCAGAGGATGGTTCGTTGCATATGGATCATTGCTGTCTCATCACGTTTATCCATTGTTACCATTTCCTCGTGCCACTTCAAATCCATACCGCTCACAGCTAAATGGCAGACAAACTTCATACTCTCCACGGCTTTTATAGGAGGATCTTCTTTTGAGATCTGTAACTAAAAAAAAAACCCGCCTCTATGTACAATTGTGACTGAACAGCCTATATTCGCACACTTAGCTACTCTTACATAGTATGTCTAGGTGATATCTGTACATCATTGGATTATAATGACAAACTCTCTCATCCTCCATGATTATAACCCACGACATGCTAAGGCAAGATGACCGCTAATCTTTTTATTCGATGGTTTTTAAATGCCGATAAAAATATTTGCCAGATTAAGAAAAATCAACCAGGTGACAATTACTAACCAAAGGTTAGGTCAAATAAAATCGAAATACAGGGTGACCCCCCAAAAACGGGGCCAAATCTAATTAGGCCCCGTTTCTTAGTGTTTCGTCAGAATGAAATGAACTTTGGGGCATAACTAGTTTATTATATTCACAACATCATATCAAAACACTAGGGCATTTGGCCTGTTTTTCTCTGTTCTACAGCATGTGTTCTAGATGGACTCCTTTTAGCTCCGTGCATTTCTTGAGGCGCAGAACGAAGTTGTCCATGACGTTCTTACAGACTGAATTGGGAATGGCTCTCATCTCCTCCCTGATGGCTTCCTTGAGTGCCGTGATGGTTCTGGGTTTCCTTGCGTATATTCTGTCCTTAAGATAGCGCCAAAGGAAATAATGTGGGGGGCTTATGTCCGGGCTATGGGGTGGCCACTCAAAATTAGTCTTGAGACTGATCACTCGGCCTCCGAAGTTCTCTTTCAGCCAATCTCAGGACAGGTTTGAGGTGTGAGAACTTGCTCCGTCTTGCTGGAACCAGAACTTGCTCATGAGCGACGGGTAGAGGGTCTGGAGCTCACTCTTGAAGGTTTTGAGGACCTCCACATACCGCTCCTTGGTGACTGTCACTGCTGCGCCAGATTCTTCGATGAAGATTGGTCCGATGATGCATCTGACCGAGATTGCAGCCCACACCGTGCAATTAGGAGAGTGCAGGGGCTTGGTGGCTACTTCATTGGGTCTGGAGGACCCCCAGAAGACATTTGTCTTGGAGTTTGCCTTTCCGTCAAGATGGAAGTGGGCTTCATCTGAGGTCCAAAGGAGGTTAAGGAAACCTGGTGTCTCCTCGATCTTATCGAGCATCTTGACTGCCATAGCGCTCCTCTGCTTCTTGTCTGAGGCTGTAAGGGTCTGCAGCGTCTGTATTCTGTATGGGTAAGCCCTGATATCGTTCACCAGCACTCTCCTGCAAGTCTCACGGGAGATACCGAGGGACTGACTTCGCTTACGCACAGAGCGTTTCGGACTCTTCTGGAGAGACTCTCTCACACTTTCAACCAGCTCGGCTGTCCGCTTCTTGGGACGTGCCAAGTGGCTTGGACGGTTCTCACTGGCAGCGTTGAGGTTCTCCACGGTCCCATACTTCTCGAAGTGGTCCACCCAGTTCTGAATTCTGCTTTTAGGTGGAGTCTTTTGACATCCGAACTGATGCATGAAACTGTCCTGGGTTTTCTTAAACGAGCCTGTCTTGTAGTAAAATTTAACACAGTGTATTCTGTGTCCCAGCTCCCACTGAGGTCTTGGTGTACTCACGGTCGTTGATTCTGCCATGTCCTGTAAAATAAGGGCAATCGGTGAATAAACAAAGGAGATATCACATAAAGTGTACACGGGGCCCGTTTTTTTTTTTAGTCACCCTGTATATAGATGAAGGATACTAAGATGAACCCAAATCAGATGAGACGACTTGGTTAAAACATATAAGAAAAATATATTAGATAAATACTATAATTAAACACTGACTGAATTCTCTACTCCACCGAAATACACAGTTATACCATCATCGCTTGGTACTGATTTTAACTAACGCGTCTCCACTTATCAAGGCCCAAAGATCACCCGAGGATAAGGATTAATGAGATTATTAGTTGGGAAAGAACAACATCTTCAAAAGGTTTGGAAACGATGCGTGGAATGTGCGGAATTTGATTATTTAAGTAGGCGGCTTAACGAGTATTTAAGATTAAGCCTTGTTGTAGTCCTCTGGGAAGCAGCCCCTTAGTATTGTATTCCACAGATGAGAAGTTCTTGGAAATAAATTTTGCTTATGGAAGTTCCGTTTTGTTTAATGTACATAAAGCAAAAAAGTACTTTTTTTACAGTTGCTGTAGCTGGGCGAGTTTTTGCTGCAAATGTTTTACAGAAAGGGTGGCGGAGATTTGAGCTCAGTCGAGCATGGAAAGTATCCAGGGGGGGGGCTATAAAAGAATGGAAAATCCACGGAGGGATAACCTCATGCTGACCTCGACCTGAAAGGTACAGACAATACAAGAATCTTGATAGGTGTATTGTTCACGATCCAAACTCCAGAGAAAGTCGCCAGCCTTTATTACAGAGTAATCACTTCTAAAGGACTGGTGCGAGGACACCAAGTGAGTAACAATGGTGGTGAAGAGGTTAGGGAGTACACGAAATCTGTGAGGAATTTCTGTAACGCAGATTTCAGGGGAAAACACCTAGTGTTTACCGGTGAGAGATTACTGCTAACGACGAGTTGAGAACTCTTATTGATAGTGTTGTTGTTGTTGCTGCCGCTGCTGCTGTAACATCCGCCAAGGAGGTTATGTATTCGTTCGAATCTGTCACTATTGTTGTTTGTGTACAGCTTAGCGTCAACACCGTTTGACCAATCGTTACCAAATACCAGTCATAATCTAACAACTGATTTAATTTGGAAATGTATACGTCATAGGAACAGGTAACCACGCTTTTATTCATCGTATACACTTTCTGCTGTACGAATATTCTAGTTAAAGCCCGCATCTTATATGACGTTGATGCTTCACCTTGAAGATTTCAGTCAAGTTTGACATTTTCAGAAATGTTCAACTCATGAATGTGCTTGTTATTTATTTACTAGGAGTATTCACACGTACAATAACCAGTGGTGTTCCCTGGAGTCTGAGTGACAAAAAGTTTCCCAAGATTTTTAGCACTCTCCGCCTCTTTTGACAACCGTTGCAAATCGTTTAGTGTTACCGCAGTAGCCGTTTACCATTGATGTCTTGCTGGCAATGAACTTCCATCTTCTCTGGAGTTTGTTGATGATTTTCCCATTGGTCTTTTCATCCTCCCTGACCCTTCACGACCATTTAATGTGGTATCAGCCGAGGCTGATGCCACCACATGTGTATGTTTTTTTTTCTTCTCAGTTATGGGATTTTTGGTAGTTCCCTTTGGCTCGTGTAATGTACTTTCTATATTTTTATTTTATTAATTTTTTTTTTACTTACTTATTGTTGGATTTCGTTAGTTGGTTTCCGCAATCGAGGACTTTTCTAAAGTTTTCGGCTGTTTTCATATGGTCTCAGTATTGCCTTTGATTCTAATTTATCCTGATTTTGTTTGTTTTTTCAGTTTTATTCCTAGTGCTCCTACAATTATTGATACTATCGTAATTTTGTTTATACTCCACATTTCTTTTAGTTGTCTGGCAAGTTCCATATATTGGCTTCGTTTTTTTATCCCCTTGATTTTCATGCTTTGACTTGCTGGGACGGTGAAATCTGCGATTAAAAGGTTTTTTCTTTGTTGTTGACTATTATCACGTTCGGTCCTCTTGCTTGGATAAGTTTCTCCGCTGCTTACCCCATTTCCCTTCAATTTATATCCGTACATTTGACTGGATGTTCATGGTGTAGATATTTGCATAGTTCCCAATGGACTGATTTTCGCGTGTCTGTTTTTGTATTGAGGGTGGGCTAGTTTCCTACAGTCACTTATGTATTTTATTGTTTCGTCTTTTTTCCACGGAGTCTACATTTTCTGTTACTTTGGGTTTTATATATATTTAGATTTTATCTAATTAATTCTTCACACGTTGATTTGAACGATTGAGAGTAGTGAATGTTTCACTTTTAACGTGTCCTTTACGTAGCCATGTCGAATAATTTTCGTTTGCTCTTCTCCATGTTATTGTTCTTCTTCTTATTGTTACTATTATTGTAATTGTTATTATTTTTATTATTATTATTATTATTATTATTATTATTATTATTATTATTATTATTATTATTATTATTGTTATTATTATTATTATTATTGTTATTACTATTGATATTGTTATTGTTATTATTATTATTATTATTATTATTACTATTGATATAGTTATTGTTATTATTATTATTATTATTGTTATTATTTGTATTATTATTGTTATTATTGTTATTATTGTTATTATCATTATTGTTGTTATTATTGTTGTTGTTATGATTATTATTATTGTTATTGTTATTATTATTGTTATTATTATTATTGTTATTGTTATTGTTATTGTTATTATTATTATTGTTATTATTATTATTGTTATTGTTGTTATTATTATTGTTATTGTTATTAATATTGTTATATTATGAGGGGCCCCGTATGCCTAAAATGTGTAGGTCCACTAGTTTTTATTATGAGAAGGGGTGAACTTTCTCGAGCTCGGTGCAGGTCACGCTGACACGCACCGAAAGGAACCGTTGTGAGTTAAATCATGTTTTAAAATACGATAACAAAGTTCCAAAAGTCGACGCCGGCACAGACAACATCGGGTCAGAAAAGGTAAGAAAACATGAGTGAACGAAAATGTTTTGCATGACTGTCCAACGTGTACATCTGTGACGTCACTCCTTCTTTAGGCGGAACTAAGGTTTGAAAATGGGTTAAGAGTTTTGCAGCGAGCTAAACAGTCGACCTATTTGGTGGGTCCTGAAATGAAACAGAAGTGCTCATGAGGTGGGAGCATGGAATCGAAAATGTAATCGCTCGTCGTAATGGCTGGATCTCTTGGAGATCCAGTAGCAATTTCCCGTGCATCGTCGCATCCCCCAGCGAGAAAAATGAATGAGTGAATCGAAGAACGAGTGGACGAAATCCCCACAACGAAGCGGAATAAAAGATAGAATCTCTCTGAGGAAAAATTGTCTCCACGTTTCTCTTCTGTCTGTCATAAAGTTTGTATCCACAGATACCGATCACGGCCAAAGAGACACAACGAAACCTACGGCACCAACGTCGATCACGAAAGAAAATCTAAGGTAACTTTTTTTGTGCATAACATTTTGGGTCCTATCTGTAAAACGGAAAGAACTAAAAATCGAAAGATATGCCTAACGAACTATGTTTAATGAGAAGAGAATTTAAAAGAGAATTATGTTTAAAATCCATAATTTGAAATGTTTAAAAAGAAAAAGGTTTTGTTAAAGAGCAGATTTTTTAACGAGAATTGTTGAAAATAGGTTGACAGTTTGAAGGCTTAATATCGCCCTGAGGAAATGTGTATTAAAAGTGCCTGTTAAAAATGTCGCTTCAAAGGGCCTTACAGAAAGTGTTAAAAAAGATTGAAACCGCTTCATAATCTTCTCATAAACTTTCGTATTGTTTTCGGTTACGGGAAGATTAATTCACAAGCGTTATGCAACAAATGCCTTTTTGGGACCGTAACCAGTTGTTTGATTGGTTTAAGAGAACTGCCGCGGTCCAGGCAGGAGTGGTGACTATGTAACAATATTAGTGTTATTATTATTGTTATTATCGTTGTTATTATTATTGTTGTTATTATTATTGTTGTTGTTGTTATTATTATTATTGTTATTATTATTATTATTATTATTATTATTATTATTATTATTATTATTGTTATTATTGTTGTGGTTGTTATCATCATCACCATCATCATAATCATTATAATTATTATTATTCACTAGCAGTTTTCACTCGTGTCATCATTAGTGATTGTTCACTGACAACAACCAATGGTGTTCCCTGGAGTCTGAGTGATAACAAGTCCCCGCAGATTTACAGTATTCGCAACCTCGTTTCGATCACTGCCGCAAATGATCATACAGTATCGCAACAGTCGCTAACCATTGATTTCTCGCTGGCAGCGAACATTGGTCTCTTCTGGAATTTAGATGGAAATAAGCCCCTCCAAGGTCCAAATACTCTCCGCACTCTTCCAGTGGAGGTCTGGTTAATGCTCTCCTTTCTCAGTGTTCCCATCCTTCTTGACCCTTCAGGACTATTTTGCGTAGTATCAGCCGAGGCTGATGCCATCACTTGAGGGGGCAGCTTATAAGATTTCTTGCAGTTTCTGTTCCTTGGTTCGTGCGTTGGTGTTCTTCTTGTGATTTTGCTTTCTTCCTATTCTACCTTCTATGTGGTTGGTTACCATTCAGAACATATGCGGGTTGGTTCCTTAAGATTGCAACTGTTTTAATCAACGCTGTCGTTTGTATAGTCTCAGTGATCCCTAGTATTCAAATTGCTCCCAGTCTTTTCTCCATGTGTTTTGGACTGTTCCTAGTGCTACTACGATTATTGGTATTATTTTGACTTTTTCATGTTCCATATTGATTTTAGTCTTCAAGCAATTTCCGTGTATTTACTTTGTTTTTCCGCCTCCTTGATCTTCACTCTGTGCTCTGCTGCAACGATTTGGCAGGGTTTTCCCTTCTTGTCGATTATCATGACATCCGGTCTCCTTGACCGTGTTAATTTATCTGTTTGTATATCCATGTCCCAGAGGATTTTATGTATTTCGTTTTCTGGTTTATGTTTGTATCATTTATCGGCGTGTTCAAAATGCAATTCTTTGCACAGTTCCAATTGTACTGCTTTCATGTATTTTCTTGTATTCATTTTGGACTTATTTGCTGCATTCAGTTATTATATAATTTACTGTTTCGTCTCTTTACCAACAGTCTGCATCTACTGTTTTCCTTGGTTTTATCTATTTTAGCTTTAATGTAGTTTGTCCTAATCGCTTTGTTCTGTGCAGCCATCAGTACAGATTCAATTTCTCTGTTCAGGTGTCATTTTCTTAGCCATGTCCAGCTATTTTCGTTGGTGTCTTCTCTTGTGAGTCTTATGAAGCGTCCATGTAGTTGTTTTTCTTCCCACTTTTCTTTTCTTGACGTTTTGTTTCTGGTTTTGGTGCCTCCCGAGTTGTTCGTTGAGGCGGTGTCTCTTATTACGGTGATCAGCCTTTCTGTGTTCCTGGTTATGTATTTCTCCGGCTATTTTTTCTGAGTCTTCCACATAGTCTTCTATACTTACCAGTTCTCTTCCCCCTTTGTTTCTTTTCATGTACAGGATCTCCGTATCGTCTTTTGGGTGTAGTGCATTATGCATCGACATTCATTTTCTAGTCTTCTGATCAAAGTGCCTGAGTTCTTCTTTAGTCTAGCCTATGAATGGTCCAGAGTATCTCATTAGTGATACTTCCCAGGTGTTTATTCCTTTTACTATATTTCTGCTATATAATGTCGTTTCTAAGAATGTTCTTGCTCTTTGGAAATATTCTTTTCCAATCTTCTCTTTAATTTCTGTAGATTTGATGGTTTTTGCTTCCAGAACTCCCAGATATTTATAGGTTTACTGTTTACCTAGCACCCTCATCTCCTCTGGGTTGTAAAGTTCCATGCCCTTTGTCGTCTCCAATTATCGCCTTTTCATATCTAGGAATGCACACTTTTCCATTCTGAATTCCCTTTGGAGGTCGTGGCTGAAGATTCTGGTCGTATTTATCAGCTATTCCAGTTCCTTTTTGCTTTTTTCAAATAGTTTCAGGTCGACCATGTACATTATGTGGTTTATTCTTTGTTCTCTGTCTGTAAACTTGTACCCGGCATCACATTTTATGAGTATGTTGTTGAGTGGCATCATGGCTATGATGAATAGTAGTGGTGATAGGGAATCTCCTTGGAAAGTGCATAACTGCATTTTTATCTCAGTCGGGTGTTGTCGTCCAGCTGTCAGTTCTAGTCTCTATGTTTCCATTACTTTCCTTATAAGATTAATAATCCTGTCGCGTATCTTGTATATTTTGAAACATTCAATTATTAATGCTTGTCGGGTGTTGTAATATGCTTTATTCTAGTCAATCTATGCCATGAATATGTTTTTTCTCCTTTTACCTTATTCAGGATCTTTTGATCTGTGTATAGCAGATCATGCGTCCTTCTTTTCGCTTTTTGGCATCCATTTGTTCTTCGAGAAACAGTCCACGATTATTCAGGGATTGGTAAGTTTGTACTCTTAGTTGTGCCGTTAATATTTGTCACATTGTTGGTAAACAGGTTAATGGTCTGTAGTTGCTAGGGATAGTTCCCTTTATGGTATTTTGTATTAGTGTTATCCTTCCTTATTATCATCCATTCTGATACGTCTGTTTTATGGATATATCCTCTCAGTTTCTGCGCTAGCCTTTCATGTCGTGATGTTTTAAAACCAGTATGCATGTATTCCATAATGGTCTGGTGCTTTCCAGTTTACCATTTTCGTTAGGGTTGTTTTAATCGTTTCTTCATTAATGTCTTTTTCTGTCCCTTCTCCAATTTCGTATAGTTCATGTTTCATGTTTTTCAGCCATGTTGTTGTGATTTTGAAGCTATTCCTATATCTTGCTCCAGAAGTGTTTTCTTTCTCTCGGGTCCAATTGTTTAGTTGTTCTTCTTTCTCCCTTAACGTTTTTGTAAAACTGGCTTCCATTGTTTTCAAAGGTCCTGTTCTGTTTGTGCTGTTACGATTTGTATCTGTATCGTCTCAGTCTTCCTTGTATTGCTGTTATCTTTTGTTTTAGTTCTTCATATTTCTTATATAGTTTTTTGTTGTGATTCAGATTTCTTCTCTTCCCCTGTTTCCTGTTCTCTTTCATCCTGCTTACGGTGTTAGCTTCTTTTTAAAGTTTGGTGATCTGGGTTTCCAGTCTGATTTCCCATCCATGCTTTGTCGGTTCATTCTTTTGGTCAGTCTTCTTTTCCCTTTTTAGTTTCATACTTATTTATTTCGCCCCCGCATATATCAAGTTGTTTAGATCTGTGATAGTCTCGGTTAGGGTGTATGCGAAGTGTCTGTTTACTTTCTCTGTTTCTGCTTTTAACTTCTTCCAATCTTCGTTCCTTAGGGATAGAAGTTTTTTTTTTGTTCACGGACATGAATCGTTGATGTATTCCACTTTTCTTGCTTCTTCCTCATTGAGTTCTGTGGTGTTATAGTCTTCGATCTCTTCAGTTTCTGTGTTTATGTTTTTTCCGTCTTCTTCCTTGGGGTTTTCGTCAAGTTGTGTTTCTCGATCTGTGCCGTCATTTATCTTTTGCTTGATTTCCGTCAATTCTATCTCCGAAAACCATCCTCTCTTGAGTATCTGTCTTGCTTGATCTGCTATCCTTTGTTCTGTTGTGTGTAGAAATATCCGATAGATCTTTCATTAGTCTTAGGTATCCTCTTTCAGTGGGGTAGCGGCTTTTGTAGCAGCATTTCATTACCAGTCTGTTTTCTTTTGTGGTCCATTTCTTTCTATGGCTTGTTGTTGTTGTTGTTGTTATTATTATTATTATTATTATTATTATTATTATTATTATTATTATTATTATTATTATTATTATTATTATTATTATTTACTCACTTGGAGTTTTCACACAAGTCACTATCAGTGATTGTTTACCGACAATAACCAGTGTTGTTCCCTTGTAGTCCGAGTGACAACAAGTCTCCTCAGATTTCCAGCACTCTCAATCGCTTTTGATAACTGTTACAAATTATTTTGCATTATCGCAACAGCCGTTTACCATTGATTTTTTGCAAGCAGCAACCGTTGATATTCTATGAATTTTGGGTGACAATAAGCCTCACCAAGATTCCCGTACTCTCGCACCCTTCCAGTGGAGGTATAGTTGGTGATCTTCCTCCTCTTTCATTCGTTTTCGTTATCTTCTTTCAGTGGGGTAGCGGCTTTTGTAGTAGCGTTCCATTACTAGTCTGTTCTCTTGTGGTCCATTTTCATTCTCTGACATTTAATTATTATTATTATTATTATTATTATTATTATTATTATTATTATTATTATTATTATTATTATTATTATTATTATTATTATTATTATTATTATTATTATTATTATTATTATTATTATTATTATTTGTTTTCTTGTTATGCCTCATTGGTCATTTCCTTTTTCAAACTATCTTCTCACTTCAATCTTCAAAACATTGCACAGAACATCTACACTATTAGTACATAGAAATAAACATCAAATTATAGTAAATATTTCAACCGCCAGTTCCTAAACATGCCTTTTCAATTCTTGAATTATTCGATCCTAACTGCTACTTACCTCCACTTAATAGGTTACCCAACTAAAGCATATGCCATTTCTCATATCCTTTCCTTCATGTTAAATTAACACGAGCCACAAACAAACATACGCATACTCTTTCTCTCTCTCTCGTATTGATGCCCTCTCTCGCTTTTTCTCTCTTTCCCTCTCTCTCTTTCTCTCTCTCATTCTCTTTCTCTCTCTTTCTCTCTCTCTTTCTCTCTCTCTTTCTCTCTCTCTTTCTCTCTCTCTCTCTCTCTTTCTCTCTCTCTATTATTCTCTCTCTATTATTCTCTTTCTCTCTCTCTCTCTTATTCTTTCTCTCTCTTTCTCTCTTTCTCTGTCTCTCGTTCTTTCTCTCTCTTTCTCCCTCTCCTTCTCTCTCTCTTTTTTTTCTCCCTCTCTCTCTCTCTCTTTCTCTCTCTCTTTTTCTCTCTCTTTTTCTCTCTCTCTATTATTCTCTTTCTGTCTCCCTTATTCTTTCTCTCTTTTTCTCTCTTTCTCTTTCTCTCTCTCTCTCACTCTTTCTCTCTCTTTCTCCCTCTCCTTCTCTCTCTCTTTCACTCTCTCATTCTCTCTCTCTTTCTCTCTTTCTCTTTCTATCTCTCTCTTTCTCGCTCTCTTTCTCTCTATTCATCTCTCTCTATTCTTGAAAAAAATAACGATAAAAATAACCATCTTTCGAAAATGAACCGATCATTTTCTTGGAATGTCCAGTTTCTTTCCATTTAAAAGTATTCCTCCACATTATATTTAGTAATTCCATCTATCAGCAAATATCTCTGTCCCCTGGCGTTGATGAGATCATTTTTCGCGTGCTCGGATTATTATACAATATATCAATTTCCGCATTCATGACCTTGGAACCTCTCATCTAATCCCCAAAAGGAATAACATAAAATGACAAAGATATTAAGGCTGGAATAATCCGAAATAAGATTATTATCGAAGTAGTTGGACGGTATTATTATTATTATTATTATTATTATTATTATTATTATTATTATTATTATTATTATTATTATTATTATTATTATTATTATTATTATCATCATCATTATTATTATTATCATTATTATTATTATTATCATCATCATCATCATCATCATCATTATTATTATTATTATTATTATTATTATTATTATTATTATTATTATTATTATTGTTATTATTATTATTATTATTATTATTATTGTTGTTGTTGTTGTTGTTGGTGGTGTTGTTGTTGTTGTTGTTGTTGTTGTTGTTATTATTATTATTATTATTATTATTATTTAGTGATTTTCCATACGTGTACCCACTTATCAAGGCTAAATAACTACTCAAAGATAAGGATTAATAAGATAGGGCGATTAACAATTGAATGATGATAAATACTATGAGAGGATTGAGAATCTTCACATACACCCTATCAGTCTTTCCTGTTGTAGCTCGTACAACCAATAGCAGTCTTCAATTAAAAAGTAGAGTTTTTATACTAATGACATTTTCTTCTATGCAAATTGACTACTAGAGCCATCTAGCTTGAGAAACTCCAAACAGCCAATCTGCAAAGGGGAGATAATTCAATTAACAATTATGGACTTCCAGAGCTATCTAGCTTTAGACAGTAGCATGATGATGAATACTATGAGAGGATTGGCAATCTCCACATACCGCCTGCTCAACACAACAGCCGACTTAGAAAACATCAACTCATCTCTCTATGTCAGAAACATCGCTCAATGAATGTGAGAAACAAAAGACAAAATCAGGAAGAAGCGATGGTTAGAAGGCTGCCGAAAGTAAACCCAAGGTCCACTTTCTATTTGTTACATGATGAAGGCAGTGTTTGAATGACATTTTGTAAGCTTCAGAGGTGATCCCAGACGGAAGTCGGGAAATCACGTGACTTTCCGGCAGAGATTTTCTATCTCTTGGCTAACGAGACTTCCAACATGTGGGTGGTCAATTTTTTTTTTTAACTAAAAATATTCTACTGTATGGAGGAGAGTAAAAAAAAATGGGTGGGGGGAATTTTTTTCTTTTTCTTTTTTTTAACTGAAAATATTACTATGTATGGGGGAGGGTAAAAAATTCTTTTGAGGGGGTTAAACATTTTTTTTCTTCTTTTAACTGAAAATATTACTGTGTATAGGGGAGGGTATAAAAAATTGGGGGGAGGAGGGTATACAATGGGTGATGGGAGGAGAGCATAATGTGACTAGAAGTAGCGAGACGAGCTATCCGTATCTCTCTCTCTCTCTCTCTGTGTTATTCTCTCAACCTCAAGATCAAGATCAAAGTGTAGTATCTGTTCCGATGGATATCTCTCTCTTATTCTCTCAACCCCTCTCTATCTCTATCTCTATCTTTCTCACGCATACGAAAGTGATTCATCCATATGATGTTTTTTGTGATTATTCTTTTCATTTTAAATAAAAACATTTTTAAAATCAACATCGGTGCCCGAGTAGTTTTGTATTCACAGACAAGCAAGAACCTAGGTTTCATTGCGATACGGGTGTATAAGGGTTATAAACGCATCTTCAAGTGAAAACGTACCATTCGTTCCATTTGTATTTTTTGTATTTGTTCCGCGACAATGTATTAATAATATATTTGCCTGCCATGGACGTTGCTTTTTGTTACGGTTGATGGATGAAAACACTCTCCACTTAATGCATTTTATAATTTTTTCGAGGTATATTTTAATGGGGTCTGTTTTTTATGATTCTTAAGAAGGAGAAAACACCAGGATTAACATTTTGGCATCTTTTAATTATATTAAGTTGTTATAGATTTATATCATTTTGCAGGTGTGTAACGAAGTTCGTCACTGTAACATTTTCAGGGGGACACGTTACATAAGAAACATTTACTTGTCCTTGCGCCCGGCAATTCTCTTAGCAGTTCTGGAAGCATATTTCCCTCTCAGGCTGGTTTGTAATTAAAGACTCGAAAAACACAAAAAGAATTTTCATCGCTTACTTTGATGTTAAAATGTTTATCACGTTTTTTTCATTTCATGTACCGTGGATGGGGTGCTTCTATCGCTTCTCCCCTAATGAGTGCCAGTGCATAAGACCTCCTCCTCGCTATTAAGTCACAGGACTCTCCCTCACACGTTTTCTGATTCCCTAGCTAATATCTGTCAAAGTGTCTATTTTCGTGCAGACCTAAATTAACCCTCAAATAACTTTTGTTTATTTTTCAAATCAACCTACCCTAACAATATTGCAACAACATATTCGAATTCGACCTCCACATTTCTCAATGAATTCAAAACTTAGCCTAGCGTATTTTTCGACACAATTAGTATCACAATAACCTCGACAATTTCTCAGGGGAAATCTCGTGACATCTATGTCCATTGCTGCTTTTAACCGTTCATGCTTCATACTGTTGTTCCGCCACAACAAATAGAAAAGTTGTCATAAATTATCATAAATTATGATTTGACTGATTATATTTGTTTTTGTGATAGTCGGGGACACCGAAGGATACGTTTTGCCTCCATTATTCGTCGTTACGGGCCTTTTCAGAAGTCAGCTCAACTTGAAGGCACGTGGTTCAAGAACAAGTAAGATCAGCTACGTTGAATTTCTGTAAAAACTCAAGCATGAAAGGGTTAAAGTTCATCCGGGGACGAGGCCCGAATTTGGGAGCTTTGGGGAGTTGAAATTATTTTAGTGTAGCGTACTTTATAACAAAGCTCTGTAACAAGATTACCCCTTTCATGCTTCATACTGCTGTTCCATAACAACAGATAAAAAAAAGTTGTCATAAATAATCATAAATTTTGGTTTGACAAATTATATTTGTTTTTTGTTTTGTGTGTGAGAGTCAGGGACATCGATAAATGCGTTTTGCCTCCATTATTCGTCGTTACAGGCCTTTTTGAAAGTCAGCTCAACTTGAATGCACGTGATTCAAGAACAAGTTAGATCAGGTACGTAGAATTATTCTGTGAAAAAAATTATGCATGAAAGGGTTAAGTGAGTACCGTGCGGAGGTATGTATCTATTATTTGTGTTGTTGCGTAATTACTATGTTGGCGTAAGTATGTGAATGCTCATTGCAAGTGATTATTTCATATCTGGCTTCTGTGTAGTGTGATTGCAGACCTCTGACTGCAGTTCTGTTTTGTTGATGCTCTGATATCGGCTGGATATCTTTTTTTATCGGTAAACGGTTTTGTTGGTTTTTATCTCAGTCTGTCGGTAACTAAACTCGTGTAGAACCACACGGAAAGCCTTCTAATTGGTTATTTTATTGTAATTTGGTCATGTGACCTGTTTATGCGGACGTAAATGTAGACCCTTGTTTTCTGTAGTTCCTATTTCCACTTTCTTGAGGGCGTTGCCATTGTGATGCTATAGGACAGAGATACCATCCCAAACTAATACTAGACAAGCAGTAAAGAGATGGTCAAACCTATGAGACTTGTCTCTCAATATTAACAGATTCAACCAGCTTCTACTTTATGATTCACACAACATGTTACTGGCTTTCCGTCTGCATTCAGACGGCCGAACAGTTCAAGGCGGCGCGTGATGCATCGTGGCCGCTGAGATTTGGATGTCGACGCTGTACACAAGCTCTCTTTGCACAGCTCTTGATAAAAGGGGCAACAGGAAGTCGAAAAACGAAGAGCTTGTTACGACGGGGCTTCTAAATTCGTGAAAACGGATTGGCAAAAGAACCTCCGTGAGAGCAAACTGAACGTGAGTCAGACGGACAGCAGAAAAAAACTCACTAGAGTATCACATATCTCCTCTATAAACTAACAAGTCGCATTTTAAAACAGTGCTGTGTTTTATATTCCGTTATTCTACTGACGATCGTGTAGGCTCACACTATTAGCGATGGAAAAGGAAGACGCAAGAAAGAATCACATGAAGAGAAGAAACGGCAGTGGCTTAGCCGGTCACTAACTCATTTAATTTGCTCAATTTTGTCCGAATTATGAGAATCTAATAATCGAACTTCATGTCGAACTCGGAAAGCTATATAGAATTTCGAACTGAACCCTTTATTTAGTCCACGGGGGTAAATTGTTCTCACTCCGCGTCAACCATGATCGGTTAGAAATGTTAATATGTTTTATTCTTCGTTATTATCGCCCGTAGTAAGAATTGAACCTTCAAACTCCATAAGACTGTCATTTACAGCTAATTATTTCCTAATTATTAGGAATTCCCGTTCGGGTTCCCAAGTTCGACTAGAAAGTTCCTAAATTCGAAAAGATGCACCGAAGGTTACATCGGTCGAAACATTGTGAATATAACAACTAAAATGAGAATAGTAGTCCGAATAACCCGCACAAAAGAAATTATCTAAAAAAAAAAACGAAATAGTATTTTTATTTTCTTTGTTTTTAATTATTAATACTGTACTGTCACAACTAAGTAGGTGTTCGTACCAGTCGCGGGTACGTTCTCGACAATCAGTCCGACAGTCACTTCGTTGCCGTTGGTCTGAGGTATGATTCTGTTCAGTCTTAGGAGGTTCACTTATCCAGGCGTTACATATTCTCTGAGAAACGTTTAGTTTATTGCTAATCGCCTGAGACACACCTACCAGGAAATACCGGCGGGGCTTCTAAGGCATTTCTGTAGATAAGAGTGCGGTTATCCTAGTTCGCTGGCTTCGTAAAAGCACACATGACCCTGTGTCTAACCTTCTGGTAGGTAGGCGAATAAAATACTATTACGAAAAATAATGAATTGCTTGAAAAAGTTAAACAAGTCAAAAACACGATTTATTAGTTCTTTATAAAAAATTAAAAAATTCTTACTTTCATAGGAATATATTTTTAATATTGGAGGGAATAAAACGAATTACAAATTTGAAGATATGAAAATTAACAAAAATATGTCATTATGGTTCGCCAGACAGTTATGTATGTTTTGGCGTTAACAGAAACAAAAAAGAAACCGGGAGAATCACGCCGCCACACATACATAAACTATGTTGTTTACTCGCATCCTACTGAAAAAAGTTAGACACAAGGTCAGATTATAGTGAGGAATAGAGATCCATCTGACCCCAAAAGGGGCACTCTGGACTGGTGCCAAATCGGCTACGATCGGTCCCATATTTCATCGGCATAGCCCTGTGGAGCGACCTCGGGCGATCGGCCATAAATAAATACCCTCTTCAGAAGGAGGAGGTAACACATGGAAAAATGACCTGATAAGACTGACGAAAAAAAATGGTGCACTGTCAAAACGGAAACAATAAAGGTTGGGGGCGTTTTTAATGTTTTATCTGAATTATCTTGAAATAATGAATTCGTACTTTTAAAAACTGATTTTTAAGTTACCCTGCCCTATTCACTTGCATCCCTACGAGGGCAAAGTTATACATGAGGTCGGGTGGTTATGTGAGGAAAATCATGCGACCCCAAAAAGAGAATTCTGTGTTGAGAACAAAAACAAGAATTCACTCAATTAAAAATGATTTCTTATTCTTTAAGCCTAAGCAAAACAGATACTACACCTTGATCCTAATTTAAAAGAATTAACAATAATTCATCAACTATATTACATCGTAGCTTTATTTAGAAATATATGTTTTTATCTACGTAGTGTATGTTTCCTCCTTTCCTGAATCGTCAGTGTAGAGATGATTATTCGTACCGGTCGTAGGATTCGAAACCCCGGAATACGAGTCATGTTTTTAACTCAAATTCCAATGCTTTAGCCACACATGGTCACTATAAACAACCAGATGAATCAGCGAAAGATTAAACCTATAAAATCGATATATTTTTTCTTCTATATAACAGTAAGTGGCTCTCATATTTAGTTTACTATAATATATATTTCCTGTGTCTTTCTTTATTTTTTAAATATTTCCTATTTTGCTGAAATTAACATAACTGTCTTACTTAAAAAAAAAACTAATTCGGCGTTAAAATTTAGCGCGGATTTAAAAAATTTTGTTATGAAAGAATGTGGATCTTTTTAAAGAGTTTTTACATTGTTAAAAGCAAAACTCTTTACCCTACGACGAAGGGTTACATGAAGTAATTTGCTGTTTGGCATCAGTTAGGAGAATACATCTGTTAAGTTTTTTCTTTGAAATCGAGTACGTTTAATTGTAACCATTAATATAGCGGTTATCCGTGTAACAGATTCGCACCAAACATTGTATGTCTTTGACAGTTTATGTTAAAACTAAATTTATTTATTTTATTTTCTGTAAGACATGTTGCTATAGGTGCTGATGAAGTCCCGTTTTGGACCAACTTTATAAAATTATAAAATAAAAATAAAGTATTTCAAAACTGTTTTAGAAACGATCGTACGCCATAATGGACTTCGTGTTGTAATTCTTGGAACAGTAAAAGTAATGCTTAGATTCATTAAATGTTTATATAAATATATATATATATATATATATATATATATATATATATATATATATGTGTGTGTGTGTGTGTGTGCGTGTGTGTATGTGTGTGTGTATATATATATATAATATATAGTGTTAAAGTGAATAATTTTGGTAAGCAATCCGAGTAAGAGAGCTCAATGTAGAAAACAGAGCAAGAATAGAAAATAGAAAGAAAAAATTCACATACACATTGCAACTATCAGCATTTATAATTTATTTCGACTTACTAGTCTCTTCAGAATGCTAACGGGACAGCTACATATTGGAAATGACGTAAAAAAGAAATATTCATCAGCCGAAAAAGAAATATCATAGGCAAAGAGAGGGGGTAAAAAGGGGGGAAAGTAACACACTTAAGTTAAAATCATCAAAAAAAGGAGGGGAGGTAACTATAAAGGGGTCAGATAATATGTATCTCCAGCTGGAACAAAATAATATTAAAAACTTAATATTACAATACGTCTATGAAACCATCCGAATCATGTTTGTCATGAAATATCATAGGCAAAGAGAGGAGGGATAAAAAGGGGGCAAAAGCAACACATATAAGTTAAAATAATCAAGAAAAGAAATATAAAAATGTCAGCTAATATGCATCTCTAGTTGGAATGAAAAATAAAATTAAAAAACTTATTATTAAGATACGTCGATGATACCTTCCAGATTGCATTTGTCATGAGTATGTTAACACGAAGTTAAACTTTACCGCCCTTCTTCCAGCCGCGAGACCACCGAAAATAGATAGCCAGACTAGATGGTGTAGAAAGGGAGAGGGAAGAAACCAGTTGCAGAGAATCAAGCGAATACAAACAATAATATAAATGAAGAAATAAAATGAAATAAAAAATAAAATAAATTAAATATAAAAATAAAAAATAAAAATAATAAAAAATAAATAAGAAGGGCAAAAGATTAAAAGTAATAAAATAATAAAATAATAAAATAATAACAGATCGGAAACAAAAGAAAAGAAAAAGAAATAAATTAACAAGTTACAAAATTTTTCAAATTAAAAATTTAAAAAAATTAAAATTAAAAAATTAAAAAACAAAACAATCTGAGAAAGAAAAAAGAAATAAGAAAAAATCTAGCCGAAAATCAGATGACATAAACAGAAGCCTAGAAAAAGAAAGAAAGAAAGACCGAACTAAAGGATTAATGTATTTATATCAATTTGAGAAAACATGGTTTTAGCCAGTGATCAATTTATGCGATAAAATAATATTGATGGAGTTAAAGTCAGATAATAAAATAATGATAATAATGATAATAATGATAATAATAATAATAATAATGTTAATAACAATGATATTAATAAAAATATTAATTATAATAACACTAATAACAATAATAACAAATCTAATACTAATAATTTAAATAATAATAATTATAATACAACTAATAGTAATAATAATGGCAATAGTGATAAAACTAAACATAAAATAATCACGATAATCATAATAATAGCAATGATAATATTCATATTGGTAATAATAATAATAATCACAATAATAATAATAATAATAATAATAATAATAATAATAATAATAATAATAATAATCATACTGTTAATAATGATAATACTAATAATATATAATATTTATAATAGTTTATAATAAGAGATAATAATATTAATAGTAATACTGATAATATTAGAAATCATATTAATAATAATGTTAAAATGATAATCATACATATTCAAATTAAAAAATAATATAATATAGAATAAGCTAACGTCAAATAGGTGGGGAAAATCGTAGGCGACTTCATAAACTTGCCAATAAACAATAAAAAATAAAAATAATAAGATAGAGAAAGAAAGAGTGGTTGGCTTTACGGAAATGGTATCGTAATTCAAAAATAGTTTTATAAAAATAACCATTCAAACCCTAAATAAATATTAATAAAAATTAAAAAACAAATTAAATTATTCCAACTTGAGATACATACGAACGGACCAAATTTAATTAGATTCACAATTCAGGATTACTGTAAAACTATAATTAAGATTTACTGGTGATTTTAAATTTAAATGTATGTCTACATTTGGCCATCAGTTCATCTCTACTGTTTAAAAGATTGCTGTTTTCGTATCTAAGAATCCGTATCTTTTCTTCCAAGCACAAATTACATCTCTGTCTAAATCCTCTAGGGATACTGGAATTACACAAAATTGACCAAGAAACCACCGGTGTAAGATTTTCGTTCCTTAGTGACCACCACTGTTTAGCCAACTCCGTTATATTCTTGAGTTCTGGGTTCACAAAAGAGTGTGTATTGTTGTAAAATCGTCGTTTCCAGTCCCGGCAGATATACCGATGTAAATTTTCTTCCGGAAGAAAATACCAGGGACAAGACAAATTAGAACGTTAGTCCGAACATATTATCGGAAATATAGTCCATTGTTTACTTATATATATATATATATATATATATATATATATATATATATATATATATATATATATATATATATATATATATATATAAGTAAACAGCTCGTGACATCAATGATGCGTTTGGTCCAGGAACCACTAACGAACGTACGGCACAAATATGGTTCAAGAAATTTCACAATGGTGACGAGAGCCTCGAAGATGAAGACGGTCAAGGCCGGCCGACTGCGGTCGATAACGAAAGTCTGAAAGCCTTAATTGAAGCCGACCCTCGCAAAACCACACGAGAAGTTGCTGATGAACTCGAGGTCGACCACTCAACAGTCGTTCGCCATTTGAAGCAAATAGGAAAGTCAAAAAAGCTGGATAAATGGGTGCCGCACGAATTGAACGATAATCAAAAAAATCGTCGTTTTGAGGTGTCTTCTACGCTCTTGTTACGCAACAGAAACTGCCCATTTCTCAAGCGAATTGTGACATGCGATGAGAAGTGGAATGTTTATGACAATCGGCGACGTTCGGCACAGTGGTTGGATGCCGGCGAAGCTCCAAAACACTTCCCGAAGCCGAAATTGCCCCCCCCAAAAGATTATGGTGACTATTTGGTGGTCTGCGACCGGTCTCATCCATCACAGCTTCTTGAATCCGCGCGAAACGATTACGGCGGAGAAGTACTGCCAACAAATTGACGAAATGCACCAGAAGCTCCAACGTATGCGCCCGAGATTGGTCAATATGCAGGGACTAATTCTCCTCCATGACAACGCTCGCCCGCATGTTGCACAACTGACCCTGCAGAAGCTGAACTTATTGGGCTACAAAACTCTGCTTCATCCGCCATATTCACCGGACCTCTCTCCCACCGATTATCACTTTTCAAGAATCTTGACAACTTCCTGCGCAAGAATTGCTTCAAAAGCTGCTTTCAATGACTTCATCGCTTCCAGAACTCCGGATGTTTATGATAATGGAATAACGAAACTTGTTTCCCGTTGGCAAATATGTATTGCTTCTAATAGTTCTTATTTTAATTAATACAGTTTGGTATAAAAGAAGTTATGGTCTTTTGAAGTTAAACGTCAAAAAACGCCATTGTTTGTACCAACCCAATATATATATATATATATATATATATATATATATATATATATATATATATATATATATATATATATATATATATATATATATATGCTCCCTTCTAAATGGAGAATACTGGTTAAGGGAAACATTATGTTTATTTAGAATTAAGCAATTTTCTCCCGTAAAAATAATTTAACGATTTTAAAAATTATTTAAAAAATATAAATTAACGAATAACATAATTTTTAATGCGGTATAATTTCTCAAGTAACCACTAACCATTTTGTGGCCCAGTTTGTAAAACGCTCGACTACACTCACTGGAGTCTTTGTTTCGATAATCTTTCGATCTAGCCACACTGAAGAGTATATATATATATATATATATATATATATATATATATATATATATATATATATATATATATATATATGTATTTATATATGTATATATATATAATTAGTTAATGCTCTATTCAATATATTGAGCTTTGTCTTTATCCTAATAGTTCACTAAGTAAAGATATTAGATATTATTTATATCTTTTTAATCTCTTTCTCTCTCTCTCTCTCTCTCTCTCTCTTTCTCTCTCTCTCTCTCTCTGTATATATATATATATATATATATATATATATATATATATATATATATATATATATATAGTCGTCTCTACTACTCATCGGTGCAGCTTGACTTTGCAAGATCCGAATCCAGGAGCCCAGCGACTAATGTATTCCGCTCTACCTATTCATTGAATGATTGCCACTCTTCTTTTCTTTCTTCTTTCCTTTTTTTTCCCAAACTCTTAGAATTCCCCAGCTCACTCACCTTTCTGGTCTTGCCAGTCTTGTGTCATTATTTCTTTCTTCTTTTTTTCTTTTCTTTCTTTCTTTTTTCTTTTCCATTTGTTTGTCTTCCTCTTCAGTTTTCGAATGCATGGCCTCACGTCTTCTGTTAATTTGAAGAATCAGCGCGGGTCGAGATGTGAGTTGTATTTGCCTGATTTCGTTCGAGCAGATGAATCATGCTTATTAGGAGTTGCCGAGTGGAAACCTTCGCGAGGCTGAATAGAATGGACACTGCTCGTTCAGAAGACCAGTTATACAGAGCGGCTATCAAAACACTGTCATTTACGATACCGTCTTTTCAATGTCTATTGTTGTGTCTCAGCAGCAAATAACTCGAAAAGGGTTGATATGCCGTAAAATAAAACAAATCAGATCAAACACCAGTCGGATTCCCGAAATGAAACGTATATAGCATTGCATCAGACTAATCAATATTTGATTCTGCCTAGCCAGCGCAATCAGGAATTCTTTACATAAAAAGAAATTCCAATCGATTTCATCGAATACATATTCTATCGTCTAGAAGACGAGTTCCTACAGTGCAGCAAATAAAAACACTGTCACTTACGATGGATGCTTTTCAACAAGATATTGTGTTATAGAACACAAAAAGGGATCGATATGCCGTAAAATATCACAGCAAACCAAAAAGAGACTGTCCTAAATTGCTTTTATTCAGACGAAATATATGCATAAATTATAAAACTTGAAAATAAAAATCACATGATACAATAAACGAAAAATTAAAAAGTATATAATCTGTTCTGATGCTACACTTTATCTATTCTGTACTAGGTTAGTGAAGGAGAAGTCCTTCAAGCCTGAGGCGATGTTTATTTTTTTCCAATCCAGAGTGCCCCTTTTTGAAGGAGCTGGATTTTCTCCATACTAAAACCTGACCTGACTTTATGTCTAACTTTGCCCTCGTAGAGGGAGGCAAGTAAATAGGAATAGCAGGAAGAAATGTATCTACATTTTTAAGCATACATCAAATATATATATATGGCAAGTTAGCTACACAGAAACTTCTATGTTTGATTCCTGTAGTAAATCATCAGGCATTTACATTTCTGTATCGCTTATTTGCCAAAGATATAAGGCTGTTGATTCCATGCGCAAATCAAACATGGACTTTTCTGTGTAGCTTACTTGCCATATACACACACACACACACGTATATATATATATATATATATATATATACTTTGCTTAAACTTTGAATTTTAATAAAATTTGATTGACACCTTATTTGATTATTTCATTTAATATAATAACATATATATATATATATATATATATATATATATATATATATATATATATATATATATATATATATATATATATATATATTAATAATGGAGTTTATGTATCTGTCTGTCTGAAACCGAAACTCCAGTATGACTATTTTACTGAAACTAATCTTTTTGAAATTCTTTATATACTGTCATTAAAAGTTGTACAGACACCAGATGGATTTTCCTATTTACACAAGTCATTCCTTTAAACCTTCAATTAAATTAATATTTACAAATATACACTTATAACTGCTATTATCAAATTTACATATGTATTTACAATATTATCCGATAAGGGTATATTAATAAAAATTATTCATACAATTAATTAAAGCCATTTTCTTCATAACCGGCGTGTTTTCTAAACCTTTTCAATGGCAAGTTCCGTTAAAATTGCAAAGTCATTGGCGGTTTAATCAGTGGTGTCCTCCATCCCTCCGGTAAAATGGCGATCTGATTAAACAGCTGTCGGCACGTTAAATATGTAAACAACAACGCTGTCATTCAGCGTGTCAGTTTCCCATTTTAAAAACCGTTTTTAAAAACATAAATTTATTAAATCAAATTGTTTATTTAAAATAATAATTGACTTGAAAATTACTATATAAAAACACGCGCGCACACACGCACACACACACACAGACACATACTCACACACACACACACACACACACTATAATGAATTCTGTTCAGGTAACCTTTTTCTTTCCGAGAATTAAAAACCTATTCGTGTTTACTGTATTTGATTTCTTAATACTTTCATATTCAATATTATCATTTTTACACGACCTCAACTGAATTTATGATTCCATGTTTTATTTATTAAAAAAAAAGATATGATTTTTTTTCTTTAATGTCAACAAAATAAACTAACACATTGTACTGGAAAACTATACAACTGATTGTAGAATCAAATTGTTTAATTTAAAAAAGGTCATTAAACAAACACACACACACACTGTGTTCACTGTATTTGATTTTTTGGTGCTTCCACATTTTAGGACCCACGCTAACTATTTATATGTATGGGGGGGGGATAAAAAAAATTGGGGGAAAGCGGTCAAAAAAATTTCTTTTTTTCTTTTTTAACTAAAAGATATTTCTATGAATGGTAATATAAAAAAAATTGAGGGGGTACAAAACGTTTTTTTCTTTCTTTTTAAACTAAAGGTCTTTCTATTTATGGGTGAGGGTACAACAAAAATCGGGGTAGGGTCGAATTTTTTTTCTTCTTTATTTTCAACTAAAAATATTCTTGGTCATAAACACAGAAAATCAATGTCTAACCACCACAGAAATATGACTGGGGCTCCATCGGTTTACGCGTGAGCGTTCATTTCTGATGCGGCAGCCTAGCAAAAATATGCGACCGGAGGGAGCATATATTTGCTAGTATATATAATGCAGGTAAAACATCCACAGGGTAGTAATCCAAAGAATTTCAACCGGTTTTATAAAAAGTGCTCAATATCAAATATAGCTTTTATATATGATTATTTTTATTTACACAGACATGTACAAAATCTGCGACACTGGCATGTCGATGTTATCGACATGCCAGTGTTGATCGATAACATCGATATGACAGTATCGCAGATTTTGTACATGTCTGTGTAAATAAAAATAATCATATATATATATACATATATATATATATATATATATATATATATATATATATATATATATATATATATATTAATATTCATACTACTATTAAAGCTCTCATCACGTATTGAGCATTGTTGAAGTAAACACTGAAATGCATATACACAAGATATTCTATTATAATAATAATGTATATACATAAAAAAGTAATGTGTGTGTATGAGTGTGTGAGTAAACTTATAGATAGTCATCCACAGCCGTTTCTTTGTATTAAAAATCATCAGTGTTGTTTAGATCCATCGCAGCATATTGAAACGTGTTTTTATTTTTTTTATCTTGTATTTTGTTTTGTCTATTTGAAACTGTCAGCCCAGATTTTACGCTTGAATTTTAACCAGTAACGTCGTTGCAGAAATTCACAACAGCAACAACCACAACCGCAACAACAGCAACAACATCAGCAACAACAACAACTTCTAGCAAAAAACAAATCAGCATCAGCAAAAATAGCAACAACGACACCAGCAGCAAAAATAGCAACAACGACAACATCAGCAAAAACAGCAGCAACGACAACAACAACAACAACAGACACAACAACAACAACCACAACAATAACGCCAGCAACAACAACAGCAACATCAGCAACAACAACAACAACAGAATCTACGAAACCCCCCTTTCGTTTCAGAATGCGTTCATCCTTTATCCTTTTTTCTTAAAAGGCACATAACGCTACAAATTTCCAACTGTTAAATTCTTTCGATTCAAATGAAAACCAATATTTACATTTATTTAAAAAAATTATTATTTGAAACGTGTTTCTTTGTTTCTCTATCGAAAAATGTCGGTCAAAACTTTGCACATGAATTTTAATGAGAAGCGCCGTTGCACACATTTTAATTAGACAAATCCACATTAGCTTCTTGAACGACAGACGTTTTAGATCTTGGTTCTTCTTAACATTCTTTAAAATGGCGTGTCTTCGTATCGACAGTTGGGTCGGTTACTCAAAATACGTGAGGGATTTTGATTTGAGACAAACATAACGTTAAGTCTTGGCTCATCGTCTTCTGCTGACAGTGGCACTCACAGACGGCGCGAAATTCCATTGGTTGATCTCTGGTCTCAATTTACAGATTAGAGTATTGATTTACTCCTCTCCAGGAGTTAGGCACAAGGCCAGTTTTTATCTTACTCCCACAAGTAAGATGTGACCCAAGGTCGGGTCGGGAAAGTAGGGTTTAAAAATTGCCTGGGCAGCCCCGTCGGCATTCCCCGGTAGAGGCGCCTCAGACAGTAAGCAATAAACTTACTCCTCCCCAAAGAGGGGAGGCAAAGCCTGGGAAGGTGGCTCTCCCAGAACTGCACAGGACAGACCCATTGACCAGCGTAAATCAAGACCAGAAAGCCAAGACAACACCAGTCTATGGGGTGTAGTATCCATCGGAACAGATACTACACTTTGATCTTAGCCAAAAGGCCAAGAACAGAGAGTATTTATTTACCTCTTCTCCAGGAGGTTAGGCACAAGGCCAGTTTTATCTTACTCCCACAAGGTAAAATGTGACCCAAGTTCAGGTCGGGAAAGTGGGGATTGAAAAGCCAGCACCCGAGAAATTGAGCACTCTGGCCATTAAAAATTGCCTGGGCAGCCCCGTCGGCATTCCCCGGTAGGAGCACCTCAGGCAGTAAGCAATAAACTTACTCCTCCCCAAAGAGGGGAGGAAAAGCCTGGGAGGGTGGACCTCCTAGAACTGCACAGGAAAGACACATAGACTGGCGTAAATCAAGCCCCGAAAGCCAAGACGATACCAGTCTATG
This sequence comes from Sepiola atlantica, assembly GCA_963556195.1. Lineage (NCBI taxonomy): Eukaryota > Metazoa > Mollusca > Cephalopoda > Sepiida > Sepiolidae > Sepiola > Sepiola atlantica. Next base: position 18,361,817 of record OY744550.1, on the reverse strand, counting down.
GGGTGCAGTATCCATCGGAACAGATACTACACTTTGATCTTAGCCAAAAGACCAAGCACAAAGAACAGAGAGTAGGAAAATAAGAACATACATTTTTTTTGAAGACTGACGATTAAAGTTCTTCTTTTTACTGTGATTCCACATACGATTATTTTTAGTGTTGTAATTCAAAATATTCATTTTAATCAATTTATTATTATCATTTTTGTTGTTGCGTGTGTTCAGCTCACCGGAGTGCACACTAGATTTGCTTGTTTTCGACAGTTGTACGTTGATCGATGAGTCGCCAGAGTAAATTTACCATAATTCAATTTCCGCCTGTTAAATCCTTACGAGTGATTTAAAACTACTACATGACTGTTTTCTTAATTAAAACTACATCTTTCATGAGAACTATGGTCTATCACAATTAATACGGTTAACTCTATTTCACATTTATGGTTAGCAGGTGATAGAATGTACGTATAAGTAGACGAACTAATGTGGAAAGAACCCTTTTTGTCCATAAATTTTATGAAAATTCAAATAAAGTGCTAATTAAATACAATATTCTTAAAAAATATGAAATGACTTTAAATTTAAAACAAATACAGAAAAAGAATTCACAATAATTCAAGTAGGTTAGGGTTATGGTTAGGATTATGGTTATGGTTAGGGTTATAGTTAGGGTTAGAGTTATAGTTAAGGTAAGGGTTATAGTAAGGGTTACGTTTAGGGTAAGCGTTAACGTTAGTTTAGGGATGGAGTTAGTGTTAGGGTAGGGTTAGGTTTAGAGTTAGGATTAGGGTTAGAGTTAGGGTTAGGTTAGGGTTAGGGTAGGGTTAAAGTTAGGGTTAGGGTTAGGTTAGAGTTAGGGTTAGGGTTAGGGTTAAGGTTAGATTTAGGGTTAGGGTTACGGTTAAGGTTAGAGTTAGGGGTAGGATTAGGGTTAGGGTTAAGGTTAGGGTTAGTGTTTAGGTTAGAGTTAGGGTCAGAGTTCGGGTTAGAGTTAGGGTTAGGGTAAGGGTTAGGGTTAGTGTTAGAGTTAGGGTTAGAGTTATGATTACGGTTAGGGTTAGGGTTAGGGTCAGGGTTAGGGTAGGGTTAGAGTTAAGGTTAGGATTAGGGTTAGGGTTAGGGTTAGGGTTAGGGTTAGGGTTAGAGTTAGTGATAGGGTTAGGGTTAGGATCAGTGTCAGGGTCAGGATCAGGGTTACAGTTAGGGTTAGGGTTAGATTTAGGTTTAGGGTTAGGGTTAGGGAAGGGGCCTTCTAACGAGAACCATGTTATTTAAAAATATAATATTCATGAATTAAATAATAAGTTCCGATTCGAATCCCTTTCAGATCGATATCCACATGTAGATGTGGACATGAACAGAAACACGCGCTATTTTATTAGGGGGGGATGGGATTGTATTAATCATACCTTCTTCGTTTTCAACCATAATAGAAATACGAAACGACAAAATCGATATTTACTCAGTCGATTTTCCTATGGTCTGGGAGTGTTTAATTATATTCGGGTTTCATAATAAAGGGAAAAACGCCGACGTCTATTTTCAGTGTAATTGAACACATGAGTTTATAGATGGCACCTACAGGAGTGAAATAGAAAAGTACACACACACACACACACACACACACACACACACACATATATATATATAGCAAAAGGAATTATTTAACCTCGGACCTAATTGTCATTTATTTGGTCGATACAACCACCAAATTAAAAAAGCCGAAATTGGACTAGTATTGGAAAACATTGTAAAACTAGAAAATGCACAAGAAATTACTACACATCCCGGAATTAAAAATCTAATCAAAGCCGAAGTCATAAAAGACAGGTATAATAAAAAGTAAAACAAAGATCCACTACAATCTTAACTCATAGTTTTAAGAAAGCCACAAATAAATTTCCAAAACCACCCAAATATTATTATCATAAAAAGCTGATAAAACGAACATATATGTTGTACTTAACAAATCTGACTATTTCACAAAATTACAAACAATTTTAGACGATCATTTGAAAATTTAAAATGTCAAAAGAAACCCCATTGATCAACTTAAGACACATGCAAACAAACTTATTACAGCCAATAATGCCGTAATCGCTAACCTTAAACTCCCCAAAATAATTGGGCATTTATTATAAACCTGATTACCTATACAGTACCGTAAAAATAAAAAAACATAACTTCTCAACTGTCCCTATAATTTCTCAAGTAACTACCCCCATATACTAATTAACCAAAAAATTAATAAACTAATAACTCCTTATATACCAAGTAAATACAGAGTAAAATCCACCCATGAACTCATACAGATACCCCAAACTCCACAAAAACAAATAATAAAATTACCGCTTTACTTGACGTTGAAAGATTATTTACAAATGTTTCAATACACAAAACAATTTATATAATTATTAATAACATATACTATAACCCATCTTTTTCTCCACTAAAAATTGACCCTAAAATACTTTAAAAGTTACTATTAATTTGCACAACCGAAGTCCTGTAGTGTTTCGACCATAAAGGAAACATCTATACCCAAATTGACTGTGTTTCTATGGGATCAGTCTTCGGATTGACTATTAGTAATTATTACATAGCTGACTTTTCCTGCCTTGACAGAGTACGAATTGACTTGAAAACCTAGTGGGTATCTCCTCTCCTCTTTCCTACAATATATATATATATATATATATATATATATATATATATATATATATATATTTCTATATAATTTTATTGCTAGCTACCATATTGCAGAATGGTTCTTGGATGTAGTGTTTAGATAGTATTATTATTATTTTTTTATTTTTTTTATTATTGTTATAATTAATGTTATTTGATATACAAATTACTATATCATACGGTAGTCTTAAGGGTAATATATTATTATTATTATTATTATTATTATTATTATTATTATTATTATTATTATTATTATTATTATTATTATTATTTTATTATTATTATTATTATTATTATTATTATTATTATTATTTTATCATTATTATTATTTATTTATGTATATATTAGTGATACTTTAAGCTGAATTATTTCGACACTTGATTATTGGGGAAATGGTCGTATAATCAGTACCATTGGAGAGCCATGAATATTATAACTGTCCTGTTTTTAAATCTCCGAAACAGTTACATGGTAAACAGCTGATGATCCCCGTGTTAATATTAGACGCTTAAGGTCTCCTGTTTTTGTTTCACTCCTAGATAATTAACCCCCCTTTTTTTTTCTTCTTTTTTTTCACTTATATTTTTTCATTTATTAATTTTCCAACGAATGTTAAGTCTGCAATGTCTTGGATTTCGTTAGTTTGTCTGGGAATTTAAACTGCATTTTACATTTTTTTTTTTTTTTACTCAAAGCTTCTTTAGACATATTTAGGCAAACATTGTTAAATAACACTCAGTGTTTTTGCTTGATAATAAGTTTTTTTTTTCAAGTTTCCGAATGGTCCATTTAGTGTTTCGACCATAAATGAAACATTTATACCCAAATTGACTGTGTTTCTATGGGATCGATCCTCGGACTGACCTTCAGTAATTTCTACATGGCTGACCTCTAAAATAAAATATTCAATATAATTACTAAATCCTCCATTCATGCCCGCTACGTTGATGACATCCTTATTTTAACAGATAATAATAATGAGATAAAAAAAACAACAAGACATTTAAAAAAATAACTCTGTATTTACATTCACTCATGAGCTTAACGTTAATAACAAAATTCCGTTTTTAGATGTTCTCATTGACTCTAACAAAAATGCATTCATCACCTCTCCCTTTAAAAAAACTACCTATATTAATACACGCATTTGAAGTTATAGAAGCGAATATCCATATCGATATTAAATTGCAAGGATTAAAAATCTATTTAACCGTGCAAAGCTAATCTCTTCAACTAAAAATATTCCTTAACGAATTAAAAAAACATTGAGCAAGTCCTGATTAATAATCAATTTTCCAATTATATTGTAGACGAACAAATAAAATTAATGATAAGAAACTTAGACAATGCTAATAGTAATCAGCTAAATAATTCCCACTACATAAATCTATTCTACTGTAACCAAATGCATACGAATATAAAATTGGACAAAAAAGCTCTTAAAAAATATAATACATCGCTACATATTCCCCATCAACTCTGATAAATAAATAAGATTCACCATTTATTACAAAAAATGAAAACACCGAACAATGTAGTTAAAAATAACACTTCTCAGACCCAAAATACTTTAGGAAGAACCAATGTAATATATCAGTTTCAATGCCCATGGGAGAATGTATCCCCAACAATAATAATAAAACTAATTCTTACATCAGTTTCACTACCACAACACTTTTCCAAATACTAACCTTACATCTCTCCGACACTAGCTCCATTTCCTAACACCTAAAAAAACATGACTGCCCCCTTCTCAATATAGACATATACTAGTTAACAATACTAAAATAATACACCACGATACCAACACTAAAAGATTTAAAATTATTGAGGCCTCTACATAAAACAAAACATCCCAAAATTAATAATGTGAATTACGAAACTAATCACAATATTTTAAAGTGTCTAGCATAGTAATAAACGTTACCAAATTCTTAGTCATTAAGCAATTATACGTTTGAATCTTGAATGCGCTTAGAACGTAATCAAATTCTTAGCGGTTCAGCAATCAAACTTTTGAATTTTGCACGTTCTTAGAACGTAATCACGCTCTCATGTAACATCTCAATATTATAGACACTCCTTTTAAGAAACCGACGGAAGTAACATACAGCAAGTTGACCGAAAAACTCTGAATGGACCTTTCAGAATATAAAAAAGTAAAAAAGTCTTATCAAGCAAAATTACCCCGTGTTATTTAATAATGTTTGCCTAAATTAAAATATACTGCCTAAATACACACACCCAATATATATATATATATATATATATATATATATATATATATATATATATATATATATATATATATATATATATATATATATGTAAGTAAATTACGCGTACAACAAAATTGTAGGATAAATTTCAGAGGAAACATTTTTTAATCAATGAAACTGGCCGGTGAAAAAAAAGAAAATTGCTAAAATTTTCCTTAAGGTCTTATCGTCTGACCCTCTAAAAGGAAACGCCAGAATAATAAATTAAAAAACTAAGAAAATCGAATGAGATATGAGGGGAAAAATTGTTTAAGTTGGAGAAATATATATATATATATATATATATATATATATATATATATATATACATATATATATATATATATATATATATATATATATATATATATATATAGAGAGAGAGAGAGAGAGAGAGAGAGAGAGGGAGAGAGAGAGAGAGATTGAAATCAAATTAAGATCTCTCATCTTTGGATACTCCACCTAAAGATTCGTCGCTCTACGATATTCCGGTTGTAGATCTTTCGCACCAAAAAGACACACCTAAAGATCCGTTATCATATTATATCACACCATAAAGATCCGTCACATATGACTACCATACTTGAAGATCAGTAACTTTAAGATATCCCACCTAGAGATCCGTCACGTCAGGATATCCCAACTGAAGGTACCTCACCTTAAATATCTCAATTGAAGATCCGTCACATCAGGATATCCCACCTGTAGATCCGTCGCCTCAGGATATTCCATCTGTAGATACCTCACCTTAGAATATAACACCTGAAAATACTATACCTCAGGTTATCGGACCCTATAATTTCTGCAACTGAGGATTCATCCCATCAGGATATCTCTCCTGAAGATACCCCAACTCATCACATTCCACCTGTACATCCGTCACCTCAGGATATCCCACCTGTAGATGTGTTACCTCAGGATATCCCTAACGAAGATACTTAATTTTAGGATATCCCAACTGAAGATACTTCACCTCAACATATCTCACTTGAAGATACTTTAGCTAAGGATATCCCACCTGTAGATCCTTCACCGCAGGATATCCCACCTGAAGATACCTCAAAATAGGATATCCCACCTGAAGATACCTAACATCAGGATATCCCACCTGTAGATCCATCACCTCAGTATATCCCAACTGAAGATACCTCATCTCAGTATATCCCACCTGTACATCCGTCACCTCAGGATATCCCACCTGTAGATCTGTTACCTCAGGATATCCCTAATGAAGATACTTAATTTTAGGATATCCCAACTGAAGATACTTCACCTCAACATATCTCACTTGACGATACCTCAGCTAAGGATATCCCACCTGTAGATAACTTACCTCAGAATATCTCACCTGTAGATCTGTATTCCTAGGAAATGCCACATGAAGATTCATACCCACAGCTGAAGATCCATTAAACCCTGAATATCACATTTTTACATCTGTTAATGGATGACCGACGCCGTTATATACATGCATCGTGTAATAATAGTGCTATTACAATATTAAGCGTGACATGCTAACAGGTGGACAATGTCTTCTATAAAGATGTGTAAATGCGTCTAATAATGCTATTTTAAACTGAAGCATGACAGACCAACGGACGGAGTCAATTAAAACGATGTGTGAATGTATCTAAACATTATATTTGACACATAAGCATGACAGACTAATAGATGGATTGATCGCCTTATAGAGATGGGTTGATTAATCTAAAATTACTATTCTAAACTGAAGCGTGTCACAACAACGTACAGTCCAATGGTAGATCTACACATGCTTGACAGACAAAGAAACGGACAGAACACCTAATAGAGATGTTTGAATGCGTCTAATAATGCTATTTCAAATTTAAGCGTGACAGACAAAGAACCGGACAGAACACCTTATAGAGATGTTTGAATGCGTCTAATAATGCTATTTCAAATTAAGCGTGACAGACAAAGAAACGGACAGAACACCTTATAGAGATGTTTGAATGCGTCTAATAATGCTATTTCAAATTAAGCCTGACAGACAAAGAAACGGACAGAACACCTAATAGAGATGTTTGAATGCGTCTAATAATGCTATTTCAAATTAAGCGTGACAGCCAAAGACACGGACAGAACACCTAATAGAGATGTTTGAATGCGTCTAATAATGTTATTTCCAATTAAGCGTGACAAACAAAGAAACGGACAGAACACATAAAAGAGATGTTTGAATGCGTCTAATAATGCTATTTCAAATTTAAGCGTGACAGACAAAGACACGGACAGAACCCCTTATAGAGATGTTTGAATGCGTCTAATAATGCTATTTCAAATTAAGCGTAACAGACAAAGAAACGGACAGAACACCTAATAGAGATGTTTGAATGCGTCTAATAATGCTATTTCAAATTAAGCGTGACAGACAAAGAAACGGACAGAACACCTTACAGAGATGTTTGAATGCGTCTAATAATGCTATTTCAAATTAAGCGTGACAGACAAAGAAACGGACGGAACACCTAATAGAGATCTTTGAATGCGTCTAATAATGCTATTTCAAATAAAGCGTGACAGCCAAAGACACGGACAGAACACCTAATAGAGATGTTTGAATGCATCTAATAATGCTATTTCAAATACAGCGTGACAAACAAAGAAACGGACAGAACACCTAATAGAGATGTTTGAATGCGTCTAATAATGCTATTTCAAATTTAAGCGTGACAGACAAAGACACGGACAGAACACCTAATAGAGATGTTTGAATGCGTCTAATAATGCTATTTCAAATTTAAGCGTGACAGACAAAGAAATAGACAAAACACCGAATAGAAATGTTTGAATGCGTCTAATAATGCTATTTCAAATTAAGCGTGACAGACAAAGAAACGGACAGGACACCTTATAGAGATGTTTCAATGCGTCTAATAATGCTATTTCAAATTAAGCGTGACAGACAAAAAAACGGACAGAACACCTTATAGAGATGTCTGAATGCGTCTAATAATGCTATTTCAAATTAAGCGTGACAGCCAAAGACACAGACAGAACACCTAATAGAGATGTTTACATGCGTCTAATAATGCTATTTCAAATTTAAGCGTGACAGACAAAGAAACGGACAGAACACCTGATAGAGATGTTTGAATGCGTCTAATAATGCTATTTCAAATTAAGCGTGACAGACAAAGACACGGACAGAACACCTAATAGAGATGTTTGAATGCGTCTAATAATGCTATTTACAATTTAAGCGTGACAGCCAAAGACACGGACAGAACACCTAATAGAGATGTTTGAATGCGTCTAATAATGCTATTTCAAATTTAAGCGTGACAGACAAAGAAACGGACAGAACACCTAATAGAGATGTTTGAATGCGTCTAATAATGCTATTTCAAATTAAGCGTGACAGACAAAGAAACAGACAGAACACCTAATAGAGATGTTTGAATGCGTCTAATAATGCTATTTCAAATCAAGCGTGACAGACAAAGAAACTGACAGAACACCTTATAGAGATGTTTGAATGCGTCTAATAATGCTATTTCAAATCAAGCGTGACAGACAAAGAAACGGGCAGAACACCTAATAGAGATGTTTGAATGCGTCTAATAATGGTGTTTCAAATAAAGCGTGACAGACAAAGAAACAGACAGAACACCTTATAGAGATGTTTGAATGCGTCTAATAATGCTATTTCAAATTAAGCGTGGCAGACAAAGAAACAGACAGAACACCTAATAGAGATGTTCGAATGCGTTTAATAATGCTATTTCAAATTAAGCGTGACAGACAAAGAAACGGACAGAACACCTAATAGAGATGTTTGAATGCGTCTAATAATGTTATTTCAAATTAAGCGTGACAGACAAAGAAACGGACAGAACACCTTATAGAGATGTTTGAATGCGTCTAATAATGTTATTTCAAATTAAGCGTGACAGACAAAGAAACGGACAGAACACCTTATAGAGATGTTTGAATGCGTCTAATAATGCTATTTCAAATTAAGCGTGACAGACAAAGAAACAGATAGAACACCTAATAGAGATGTTTGAATGCGTCTAATAATGTTATTTCAAATTAAGCGTGACAGACAAAGAAACGGACAGAACACTTTATAGAGATCTTTGAATGCGTCTAATAATGCTATTTCAAATTAAGCGTGACAGACAAAGAAACGGACAGAACACCTTATAGAGATGTTTGAATGCGTCTTATAATGCTATTTAAAATTAAGCGTGACAGACAAGAAACGGACAGAACACCTAATAGAGATGTTTGAATGCGTCTAATAATGCTATTTCAAATTTAAGCATGACAGACAAAGAAACGGACAGAACACCTAATAGAGATGTTTGAATGCGTCTAATAATGCTATTTCCAATTTAAGCGTGACAGACAAAGAAACAAACAAAACACCTAATAGAGATGTTTGAATGCGTCTAATAATGCTATTTCCAATTTAAGCGTGACAGACAAAGAAACAAACAAAACACCTAATAGAGATGTTTGAATGCGTCTAATAATGCTATTTCCAATTTAAGCGTGACAGACAAAGAAACAAACAGAACACCTAATAGAGATGTTTGAATGCGTCTAATAATGCTATTTCCAATTTAAGCGTGACAGACAAAGAAACGGACAGAACACCTAATAGAGATGTTTGAATGCGTCTAATAATGCTATTTCCAATTTAAGCGTGACAGACAAAGAAACAAACAAAACACCTAATAGAGATGTTTGAATGCGTCTAATAATGCTATTTCCAATTTAAGCGTGACAGACAAAGAAACAAACAGAACACCTAATAGAGATGTTTGAATGCGTCTAATAATGCTATTTCCAATTTAAGCGTGACAGCCAAAGACACGGACAGAACACCTAATAGAGATGTTTGAATGCATCTAATAATGCTATTTCAAATACAGCGTGACAAACAAAGAAACGGACAGAACACCTAATAGAGATGTTTGAATGCGTCTAATAATGCTATTTCAAATTTAAGCGTGACAGACAAAGACACGGACAGAACACCTAATAGAGATGTTTGAATGCGTCTAATAATGCTATTTCAAATTAAGCGTGACAGACAAAGAAACGGACAGAACACTTAATAGAGATGTTTGAATGCGTCTAATAATTCTTTTTCAAATTAAGCGTGACAGACAAAGAAACGGACAGAACACCTAATAGAGATGTTTGAATGCGTCTAATAATGCTATTTCCAATTTAAGCGTGACAGACAAAGAAACAAACAGAACACCTAATAGAGATGTTTGAATGCGTCTAATAATGCTATTTCCAATTTAAGCGTGACAGACAAAGAAACAGACAGAACACCTAATAGAGATGTTTGAATGCGTCTAATAATGCTATTTCCAATTTAAGCGTGACAGACAAAGAAACGGACAGAACACCTAATAGAGATGTTTGAATGCGTCTAATAATGCTATTTCAAATTAAGCGTGACAGACAAAGAAACGGACAGAACACCTAATAGAGATGTTTGAATGCGTCTAATAATGCTATTTCAAATTAAGCGTGACAGACAAAGAAACGGACAGAACACTTAATAGAGATGTTTGAATGCGTCTAATAATTCTTTTTCAAATTAAGCGTGACAGACAAAGAAACGGACAGAACACCTAATAGAGATGTTTGAATGCGTCTAATAATGCTATTTCCAATTTAAGCGTGACAGACAAAGAAACAAACAGAACACCTAATAGAGATGTTTGAATGCGTCTAATAATGCTATTTCCAATTTAAGCGTGACAGACAAAGAAACGGACAGAACACCTAATAGAGATGTTTGAATGCGTCTAATAATGCTATTTCCAATTTAAGCGTGACAGACAAAGAAACGGACAGAACACCTAATAGAGATGTTTGAATGCGTCTAATAATGCTATTTCAAATTAAGCGTGACAGACAAAGAAACGGACAGAACACCTAATAGAGATGTTTGAATGCGTCTAATAATGCTATTTCAAATTAAGCGTGACAGACAAAGAAACGGACAGAACACTTAATAGAGATGTTTGAATGCGTCTAATAATTCTTTTTCAAATTAAGCGTGACAGACAAAGAAACGGACAGAACACCTAATAGAGATGTTTGAATGCGTCTAATAATGCTATTTCCAATTTAAGCGTGACAGACAAAGAAACAAACAGAACACCTAATAGAGATGTTTGAATGCGTCTAATAATGCTATTTCCAATTTAAGCGTGACAGACAAAGAAACGGACAGAACACCTAATAGAGATGTTTGAATGCGTCTAATAATGCTATTTCCAATTTAAGCGTGACAGACAAAGAAACGGACAGAACACCTAATAGAGATGTTTGAATGCGTCTAATAATGCTATTTCAAATTAAGCGTGACAGACAAAGAAACGGACAGAACACCTAATAGAGATGTTTGAATGCGTCTAATAATGCTATTTCCAATTTAAGCGTGACAGACAAAGAAACGGACAGAACACCTAATAGAGATGTTTGAATGCGTCTAATAATGCTATTTCAAATTTAAGCGTGACAGACAAAGAAACGGACAGAACACCTAATAGAGATGTTTGAATGCGTCTAATAATGCTATTTCAAATTAAGCGTGACAGACAAAGAAACGGACAGAACACCTAATAGAGATGTTTGAATGCGTCTAATAATGCTATTTCCAATTTAAGCGTGACAGACAAAGAAACAAACAGCTCAGATTTGTTCCTGAAGTTTAACGATGCTACAGAGCTTTGTAAGTGGACTTTGTCTTTGAGAACGCCCAACACGAAAAAGTCGGGAGGTGTCAAATCTAGCAAACGAACCGGCCACTACAGCGTTCCATGTCTGCCGGGCAGGTTGTTGTTCAGTCAATCTCTCACAAGTACAGCGTAATGCGACTGGCGTTCCGTACTGCTGAAATACAGACACCCTCGCTCTTATCTTCTTTTTCTTACGCGATAATCCCTGGCTACGGCGCGGGGTGCGCAGTAATGTATTGTTTGTCTCCACTTGGCACGATCACGGGCTTAGTTCTTACGAAGGCTGATTTTACAGAGATATTTGTGCGGGACGTGTGCCGATCTCATCGGTCGCTTCCCCGTGACTTCTACTGCAAAATCGAGTTCCGCGACTTCTAGTGCAAAATCGAGTTCCGCGACTTCTAGTGCAAAATCGAGTTCCGCGACTTCTAGTGCAAAATCGAGTTTCGCGACTTCTAGTGCAAACTTAAGTTTCGCGACTTCTAATGCAAACTTGAGTTTCGCGATGGTGTCACATTTATAACCATCTAAGTCGCCATTCCCTCATCTTGTCGCTGATTGTCGTTGGCCAGGAACAAAGTGTAGTATCTGTTCTGATGGTATTGTCTTGACCTTCGGGGCTTGATTTAGGCCGGTGTATGGGTGTCGTCCTGGGCAGTTCTAGAAGATCAACCCTCCCAGGCTTTGCCTCCCCTCTTTGGGGAGGAGTAATTTTATAGCTTACTGCCTGAGGCGCCTTTACCGGTGAATGCCGACGGGGCTGCCCAGGCATATTTTGTAGGCCTGAGTGCTCAAATTATCGGGCGCTGGCTTTTCAACTCCCACTTTCCCGACCTTGTGTCACATCTGCGAGGTAGATAAATAACTTGTCGCTGATTGGCGAACCAGAATATCTGAAGTCGTGCGTTCATTGAAGATCCTGTCTGTCAACTTGAATCGTGCTATGTTCGTTTTTATTGGTGGTCAGATATTTCGTCTTTCTGATGTTCAGCCGCAGACCAAACTGCGCCAGCCTGTCCTTTCAAAACTGGCCTTATTGTTGCAGGTTTGATTTACTCTTTGAAGTGAGCGGAACATCATCTACATACAAGAGTGTCCAGTGATGGCACCCATGACAAGAATGGAGAGCAGCAAGGAGGGGGCCGAGCCCTGGTGTATTTCAATTGTGATGTGACGCATCAGACTCTTCGATGAGTCGTTAAGTACTCTGACACAACTAACTAACTCCTCGGGGACGTCATGGTGTCGCAGCGCGTACCAGATCACATAATATGGAACGTGGCTGAAGGCCTGGTCAACGTCGGGGAATGAAATATGCAGCGGTGTCGACTTCTCAAATGTTTCTACGTCAATAGTTGTGCAGCATGAATGGCATCTATTGTGCTGCACTTCTTAACGAAACCGCACTGATTTTGTGTGATCGTAATAATCTGCCGTATTTTTTTGGTCAACAATCCGCTCAAAAAATGTTCATTGTGTGCGAAAGAAGTTGAATTGGTCTCTGGTTGCTGCATTCAGCGGGATTGCTTTTTCTTTTAAAGTTTGGCACTGTAACACTGCGGTTCCAATCAACCGGGACCTATTTTTCTGCGCCAGCCACGCAGAAGTGTACCAGAGTCGGGATCGCGACATCTTGATTGCGATGTAGTCATGACCAGTTGCAGTGCGTAGCCACATTGCTCGCAACGACAAAGAGACTTCATCCACTGTGGTCGGGTGTACATCACCCTGGACAGGGTTTGCACAGTGGGGGTTGTCCCCTGAGAAACTCCTTTGTCGAGATTTTCTTAAAATACTGACGCCAGCACTCGACGACCTCGATCTTGTCAACGATCAGCCTGTCACTCTCGTCGTTTATGCCAAAAAAATGGCTCGATATCCTTGCCCTCGTGTTTTAATAACGGCATAGTATAGTCAGATGCATATAATTCGTTACTTATAGTGGACCCTGTGTATATTCGGATACACTGTGTATATCCCACACTTTATGTGTTGTCAAAGACTTTTCCCTATTTGGGTGGTGTTCTTTTGGCACACGTTATTAAGGAATAATGGAAACCAATTTCATTTATTAGGGAAATTCGCTTTGCAACACATTTTATACGCAATTATAAGTTGCAAGTAAATAACACATAAAACATTATTAAAAATTGAATAAAATAAAGTTTAGGACACCGTAACAATGTTACATACATAGAATTAACTTTATATATATATATATATATATATATATATATATATATATATATATGTATATATATATATGTGTATATATATGTGTGTGTATATATATGTGTGTGTATATACATATATATATGTGTGTGTATATACATATATATATGTATATATATATATATATATATATATATATATATATATATAAACATAAAATATAATAACACGAAATCACATAATTGTCGATGCAATAATTTATTTCAACCGTGCGGTTTTTTCAAGCCTCACTCAGACAATTACATTTTTGAGACTGATAGAAAATTGAATTTCCCTACGACAATTCAAACACAACCAAAGAGAGTGGTGGTAGCAACCAATTTGATACATCTTTCATAGAGAGGGGGAAATTTAAAACTTATATTTAACTATGGCGGTCGAAGGGGAGGGATCTTTAAGTTAATCAACTAAAAACTGCCGTGTCAAAATTATGACACATACGACTTGACGATATCATACATATAGACAACTTTACTCACGCGCATACACTAAACTAAATACGCAAACATCCTATGCGCACGCACACACATAATCTCACTCGCACATTACCATAACTAAGCATAATCACATACACAACTTTTATTCATACATCTCTAGCCGAGACAAAATGCGTCCGGCGAAACTCGTGTTCTCAAACTCGATAGGAGAAAAGAAAGAAAGAAACAAGAGAAGAAATAGACAAACCGCGTGTCATTGATTCCCAGTCCGTCTGGATTCCAAGAAAGAGAATCTAATTGAAATAAAATTATACGCACATACATATATGTATACATACAAATCCATACGCACACACACATACATATATACACACACACACCTACATATTTACATATATATACATATACACACATATACATATATCTACACATATATATATATATACATATATATATATATATATACATATACATATACATATCCCTGAATCTATTTGAAATATTGACCAAATGCATACGCATGTAGTTACTCACACATGTAAACATATACATACATATACATACACACATACGCATACATATACGCATATATACACATATATACATACACACACATACATATATATAAACACACCTACACACAATATTTACATAACACTATATTCTTACGGATACAATATGAGTTCTAAAAATTAGTCTTACCTTATTTATATTTTAGATTAATTTGATAATCTATAGTTAAACCCTAATTCAAGTCTAATAATGTCTAGTGGTAATATTTGACATTTATACTTATATTAATTCAATAACTAGTGTATTACCTGCAGAAAAATTTTCTTACCACTATCTTATTTTAAGTAAATAATAAATAAATATTTCAAAAATACCATTATATACGCATACACACAAATAGTATATATCACCAAGTCGGTAATTCTGTGTCTAAAACAGATATTATTATAAATATTTAGGGGGGGGGTACCGTAAATAATGTTTTTCAATTTGGTATCTTCACCGTTATAAGTCTAGAGGTCCATTGGATTACTGGCTGCTTTCTTTCTTTTCTCCTACCGAGTTTGAGAACACGAGTTTCGCTGGACGCATTTTGTCTTGGCTGGAGATGTATGAATAACAGTTGTGTATGTGATTATGCTTAGTTATGGTAATGTGCGAGTGAGATTATGTGTGTGCGTGCGCATAGGATGTATGCGTATTTAGGTTTGTGTATGCGCGTGAGTAAAGTTGTCTATATGTATGATATCGTCAAGTCGTATGTGTCATAATTTTGACACGGCAGTTTTTAGTTGATTAACTTAAAGATCCCTCCCCTTCGACCGCCATAGTTAAATATAAGTTTTAAATTTCCCCCTCTCTATGAAAGATGTATCAAATTGGTTGCTACCACCACTCTCTCTGGTTGTGTTTGAATTGTCGTAGGGAAATTCAATTTTCTATCAGTCTAAAAAATGTAATTGTTTAAGTGATGCTTGAAAAAACCGCACGGTTGAAATAAATTATTGCATCGACAATTATGTGTTTTGGTTTAATTATATTTTATGTTATTTTTGCTCTGTTTACTACATTGAGCTCTCATACCCAGATTTTCTCCTGGAATTATCCCATTATAACACAAATATATATATATATATATATATATATATATATATATATATATATATATGGATATATCCATATATATATATGTGTATATATATATATATATATATATATATGTATATATATATACACACACATATATATATACATATATATATATATATATATATATATATATATATATGTGTGTGTGTATGTGTATATATATACATATACACATATATATATATACATATATATATATGTGTGTATATATATATATGTGTATATATACACATATATATATATATCTGTATATGTATATATATATAAGCATTGGCCTTTGAAAAAATAAAAGCAAAGATATATATTTTTTTAATTGAGTTCACCCAAAATAAGGTAAGTTGCCACTGTAGGCGTAAACAGGGGCTACTGAGAATCAGGGTGAAAGTTTAGGGGGTCATCCTAAACTGGGAGCTGTGCAGCAAGATGTCTGTTCACATTAGTTTTAAATTTCTGCATTTCGGTACCGTCGGGGAAACAGGGAGCAGGGAGGGAGTTCCAAAGGTCGACAGCTCGAGGAAAAGAAGCTATTGGAGTAGAAGGCTCTCCGGCATCTGGGGACCTCCACAGTGAATGGATGGAATTCAGCTGATTATTGGGTTGGTCTAGTGTATTTGCGCCGCGGGGGCACAAGAGCAGTAAGTTCATCGGAGCACATTCCATTTACAGAAACTTGCAAGTTACTGCTTTATTCATTAGACTCGGTCAGACATATATTTGGACATTTTTAGAAGCACGCATTTGGATATTGTTTTCTTTATTCCATTGGGTTGTAATAATTTTCAGCAAACCCTAATCCTCCTTCATCAGTCAAGTTACGAAATACGAAATCTTGTTGAAATTAATTTGCTTTGCATTTGTTAAAAATATACGAATGTCAGCTTTTTTTTTAAATCAACGGATAAAGTTTAAGTAGATTTCCCCTTTATTCTTCGACGGGATATCTTCAGTGTATTAAAAAAAAACATAAAAGTAATACCTTAAGAAATGTATGCTTATTTTTTAAAAAATGTTTAACAAATATTGCTTTATAAAAGTTTTTATTTAATTTATTTTGTCCATTCTACGGATATTCTTGCTGTAAGTGAAATTGCGTGCAAATAGTTTAGATAAATATTTATGCCTGTATCGGGGAGTGTTTAATTTTTTTTAATATTTTCGCTTCATGCTCTAACATGACTTAGAAATTATATTTCTTATCTTTTTATTTCATAATAAAGTAAAGTCGGTCCATTTCTTTAAGTGTGTTATCAATAGCTTTATTACTACAAACTAAGCACTTTCATCTGCTTTAAGAAGAAAATATAATCTTCTTTCGAGTCTGTTGTCAAAAAAAACACAATTTTACTTCAAATACCTTTTACTGATTTTTATATTTAGTCCGATAGATATTTAGTTTTGAAAGATACAATATTGCTATGCACCGGTGACGATGTCGCCTTCAAAAAGGGGTACGGTGCTATTCACTTGAACACAAATATTTCGTACATTAAAAACAGTTATTACTAAATTACAAAACATAAAAATAAAACGTTCATAACAAAACAGCAAAGACGCACAGGAGGGACCACGTGAAGGTTTCAAACATCCATAGTGAAAGTGGTGGTATAACCTGCTTGACTTTGTTGTTGGCATTGGTTTTCCTGATTTTCTTTTTAGAATCAGGCACGCACAGGAGGGGCCACGTGGAGGTAGTGAAAGTGGTACTATGGAATTGCTTGATTCTTTTGTTGACTTTGGTTTCCTGATTCATTTTTAGAATCAGGTACTCACGGGAGGGGGCACGTAATAGTTGCAAACATACTTAGTGAAAGTTGGGCTATGGATTCGAATACGACACGCGCTGGTATCCATTTCACCGTTGCCATCTCCCAGGATAAGAAAAATCAACTCGACATAAATGATGTTAACTTTGTTTTTCTGTTGTTTTTAGACAACAATTCTTCATTGGACCTTTTTTTAGTACGTGTGCCAGACAGTAATGATCACGCAATCTATGACGTCATCACGGCTTACTTACTTGTTTTTCGTACTGTTCCTTCAGGATAGGAAAGAAAAACTCTTGTAGATATCCATGAATTGTTAAATATAAGAACAAACACACGACGTATTGTAATTACGCTCGAAACTAATGCAGTTAGAATTCCAAGGATGTGCGTGTTAGAAATGGTGTTGTTTTAATAAGAAAAATAAAAACAGAGTTTAAAACTGAAAGGCGCTAGGAAAAATTATGATTAAAAAGAAAAAACGTTAACACAATCGAATTTGGGGGAAAAAAAAGGATACACAACTGTCGAAGGGCAAGAATAAAGATAGAGTTATGTTTAATGTAAGTAAACATATATAATCTGATCGTTAAATCCAAAATCGAGCCAATCCCGGAATTAATTTCTGAACTTAGTATGGAAATGCAGTACAGGCTAGAGATTTACAGAAACAAAGGAAAAAGTAAATCACCTTGTGTCTTAGGGTGATCTGAAATTAGGTATTTATTACTATTGGCGACATAAATTATTTTAAAGAAAATAAGGTTTGGAAATTAGTCAAAACAATTTATTTTTGTTTACATATTAATTTGTGACCTATTTGCGTTAAAATATATTAAATATTTAATATAAGTTATAAGCCTTACCGTAAATATCGATTCTAAGCAAATTAATCATCGGTCTAACAAATTGTTTACGTTATGGACATGAATTCCTCAGACGGAAGATGGCTAATTTGCTCGGAATCGATACTTACGGTAACTTAAAGGGTGTATAACTTACATTAAATATTACTTTTTAAAACAAACGCAAATATATCACAAATAAGTACAGAAAGACGTGTTTAACTAATTTCCCAACTGTATTTTCTTTAAAATAATTTATGTTGCCAAAAGAAATGGATAATTGAAATTACTACCATACAAACAACAAAAGGAGCTAGAAATAGTAATAAGCACAGCTAGGATTTTTAGTTAGGATGTAGGAATGAAACTTGGGATTAAAACATGTGCATTGCTTCTACTCGGGAAAAAATAAGAGCACTTTACGAACGCATTAATTATAAATACTTGGGAATTCTGGAAGCAGATATATAAAAAGTCGCGCGTGCGTGGTCCCCCTCTGTATGTAAATCGATGTGGCGAGTGTAAAATGCAATAAATTTGGGCAATTTGGGGAATTTTTGATCCCCCTTTAACCCCCTGGGGGCGCGAACCAGAATTTTTCTGAGGTCAAGGATGCTCATTTTATATCCAGAACAATTGCCTCTACATTTTGGCCAAGTTTCAAAAAAATTGAATGGATGGATCAAACGTTATGGGAGAAAAGAGTCACATTTTGCCATTTTGGGGGCTTTTGACCCCCTGAGGGCGCGAACCAGATGTTTTCCAAGGTCAGCGATACTTATTTTCTATTAGGAACAATTGCCTTCATATTTTGGCCAAGTTTCAGAGAAATTGAATGGATGGATGAAAAGTTATAGGGCAAAAAATGTCATTTTTTGCCATTTCGGGGCCTTTTGACCCCGGGGGGGGGGGTAACCAGATTTTTTTAACAAAAATCTGAGAATGTCACTTTCTAACCTGACCAAAGTTACAACTTCATGCAAAATTTCAGAGAAATTCAATGGATGGTTTCGGAGAAAAATCCGGACGGACGGACGAACGGACATGCCTCAAAACATCATCATCATCATCATCATCATCATCATCATCATCATCATCATCATCATCATCATCATCATCATCATCATCATCATCATCACCACCACCACCATCATCACCATCATCATCATCATCATCATCATCATCATCATCATCATCATCATCATCATCATCATCATCATCATCATCATCATCATCATCATCATCATCATCATCATCATCATCATCATCATCATCATCATCATCATCATCATCATCATCATCATCATCATCATCATCATCATCATCATCATCATCATCATCATCATCATCATCATCATCATCATCATCATCATCATCATCATCATCATCATCATCATCATCATCATCATCATCATCATCATCATCATCATCATCATCATCATCATCATCATCATCATCATCATCATCATCATCATCATCATCATCATCATCATCATCATCATCATCATCATCATCATCATCATCATCATCATCATCATCATCATCATCATCATCATCATCATCATCATAATAATAATAATAATAATAATAATAATAATAATAATAATAATAATAATAATAATAATAATAATAATAATAATAATAATAATAATAATAATAATAATAATAATAATAATAATAATAATAATAATAATAATAATAATAATAATAATAATAATAATAATAATAATAATAATAATAATAATAATAATAATAATAATAATAATAATAATAATAATAATAATAATAATAATAATAATAATAATAATAATAATAATAATAATAATAATAATAATAATAATAATAATAATAATAATAATAATAATAATAATAATAATAATAATAATAATAATAATAATAATAATAATAATAATAATAATAATAATAATAATAATAATAATAATAATAATAATAATAATAATAATAATAATAATAATAATAATAATAATAATAATAATAATAATAATAATAATAATAATAATAATAATAATAATAATAATAATAATAATAATAATAATAATAATAATAATAATAATAATAATAATAATAATAATAATAATAATAATAATAATAATAATAATAATAATAATAATAATAATAATAATAATAATAATAATAATAATAATAATAATAATAATAATAATAATAATAATAATAATAATAATAATAATAATAATAATAATAATAATAATAATAATAATAATAATAATAATAATAATAATAATAATAATAATAATAATAATAATAATAATAATAATAATAATAATAATAATAATAATAATAATAATAATAATAATAATAATAATAATAATAATAATAATAATAATAATAATAATAATAATAATAATAATAATAATAATAATAATAATAATAATAATAATAATAATAATAATAATAATAATAATAATAATAATAATAATAATAATAATAATAATAATAATAATAATAATAATAATAATAATAATAATAATAATAATAATAATAATAATAATAATAATAATAATAATAATAATAATAATAATAATAATAATAATAATAATAATAATAATAATAATAATAATAATAATAATAATAATAATAATAATAATAATAATAATAATAATAATAATAATAATAATAATAATAATAATAATAATAATAATAATAATAATAATAATAATAATAATAATAATAATAATAATAATAATAATAATAATAATAATAATAATAATAATAATAATAATAATAATAATAATAATAATAATAATAATAATAATAATAATAATAATAATAATAATAATAATAATAATAATAATAATAATAATAATAATAATAATAATAATAATAATAATAATAATAATAATAATAATAATAATAATAATAATAATAATAATAATAATAATAATAATAATAATAATAATAATAATAATAATAATAATAATAATAATAATAATAATAATAATAATAATAATAATAATAATAATAATAATAATAATAATAATAATAATAATAATAATAATAATAATAATAATAATAATAATAATAATAATAATAATAATAATAATAATAATAATAATAATAATAATAATAATAATAATAATAATAATAATAATAATAATAATAATAATAATAATAATAATAATAATAATAATAATAATAATAATAATAATAATAATAATAATAATAATAATAATAATAATAATAATAATAATAATAATAATAATAATAATAATAATAATAATAATAATAATAATAATAATAATAATAATAATAATAATAATAATAATAATAATAATAATAATAATAATAATAATAATAATAATAATAATAATAATAATAATAATAATAATAATAATAATAATAATAATAATAATAATAATAATAATAATAATAATAATAATAATAATAATAATAATAATAATAATAATAATAATAATAATAATAATAATAATAATAATAATAATAATAATAATAATAATAATAATAATAATAATAATAATAATAATAATAATAATAATAATAATAATAATAATAATAATAATAATAATAATAATAATAATAATAATAATAATAATAATAATAATAATAATAATAATAATAATAATAATAATAATAATAATAATAATAATAATAATAATAATAATAATAATAATAATAATAATAATAATAATAATAATAATAATAATAATAATAATAATAATAATAATAATAATAATAATAATAATAATAATAATAATAATAATAATAATAATAATAATAATAATAATAATAATAATAATAATAATAATAATAATAATAATAATAATAATAATAATAATAATAATAATAATAATAATAATAATAATAATAATAATAATAATAATAATAATAATAATAATAATAATAATAATAATAATAATAATAATAATAATAATAATAATAATAATAATAATAATAATAATAATAATAATAATAATAATAATAATAATAATAATAATAATAATAATAATAATAATAATAATAATAATAATAATAATAATAATAATAATAATAATAATAATAATAATAATAATAATAATAATAATAATAATAATAATAATAATAATAATAATAATAATAATAATAATAATAATAATAATAATAATAATAATAATAATAATAATAATAATAATAATAATAATAATAATAATAATAATAATAATAATAATAATAATAATAATAATAATAATAATAATAATAATAATAATAATAATAATAATAATAATAATAATAATAATAATAATAATAATAATAATAATAATAATAATAATAATAATAATAATAATAATAATAATAATAATAATAATAATAATAATAATAATAATAATAATAATAATAATAATAATAATAATAATAATAATAATAATAATAATAATAATAATAATAATAATAATAATAATAATAATAATAATAATAATAATAATAATAATAATAATAATAATAATAATAATAATAATAATAATAATAATAATAATAATAATAATAATAATAATAATAATAATAATAATAATAATAATAATAATAATAATAATAATAATAATAATAATAATAATAATGTATTTTATTTGTCCGTTCTCAAGAAATTCCACATTTATGTGCATATATATATATTTATTTCTATATATTTTTTTTTTCATATTTGCATACCCTTCATCTCAACATGAACCCAACCACTATATATATTTCCCATAATTTACAGACCTACTCGTCTTTTATCATTTTTGTATTCTTCGTCCGCTCTTGACAAAGCCCACGTGAAATTTGGGCGAAACGTTGAGCGAAAGGGTCTTCCGCTTTTCCATTTTTAATTTCATATATATATATATATATATATATATATATATATATATATATATATATATATATATATATATATATATATATATATATATATATGACACGGAATTTTTTTTCCTTGATAAGACTTGTTTTACCTTTTCAATTTTCCGAATAGTTCATTTAGTATTTCGGTCAAATTTGTGTATGTAAGTTCTGTAGGTTTCTTTTTCTATTTTCTTTCCTTTTTTGCAGGTTCCTTTTGATTTGATTCGTCAAATCATCTTCGGACAGTGTTAGTCTAGGTGTCTTTACAAATATGTCGTTACTGTTGAGTTTTTTTTTACAGCAAGTTATTTACAACTTTAAAATGATTGATATGTCACATGCGAACGTGATTATGTTCTAAGCGCTGCAAGATTCAGAAGTATGATTGCTTAATGGCTAAGAACCTGGTAACGTTAATTACTATGTTAGACATTTTAAAATGTGACTAGTTTCGTAATTCACATTATTGTTTCTGAGATGCCACTAAGAGCAGTGTTTTATTTCTTGACAGAGTACAAAATCGACTTCGAAACCTTCTTTACGGCCTATTTCTCACAGAAGATATTTTGCTAGTCTTTCTCTACTCGATTAGTATTTTCATAGTAGGTCCTCGATGCGATGTAATCTCTGCCCCCCCCACATCACCTGTAAAACACTCATAGCAAAAACTCGTCTACCTACAACCATTGTAAGGAATTTCTTTCTTCCTCTGTGTGCCTGGAACTAGCCGAATCTTCAATGAACTGTAAGTCTGTGGAATGGAATACCTCTGGTCTGCTTCCCAGCTGACTACAGCATGGTCGTTTTCAGGTCCAATGTAAAGAAATGTTTGTCGAGCCGTCGTCTTAAATAATCAAATTCTACTCAGTTTCAACCATTCTTTCGAATTCCAAGGTGTTGTCTTACGTCCACCTGACAAACTCATTTACCCTTACCCTTGAGTTGCTTTTGGCCTCGATAAGCGGTGACACATTAGTATAAAAAATATTAGAAAATGAAAGACATAAATGTCTCTGGGACATTGAGACACAAACCGACACACTCATCAATACTAGAAGACCAGATATGATAATAGTCGACAAGAAGATAAAAGACATGGCAAGCCGTAAATATCACTGTCGTGGTATCTGAATCACAAAAAAATGTCACTTAGTATAAAATCTCGATGCTTCGACACTTTATAGGTTTGTCCGTCTCCGGGTTCTGTCCGTCTACGAAGGTCGCAGCAACTTTCAATATGTATGAATTATTTCGGTGCTTATATAAATAAGAGCGTATATGAAAAACGCAGTTCCAATTAAATTAACCGGAAAACTGTTTGATATACTTATATATCAGACAAAAATAGGTTTGTACACCACAAATGAACAAAAATTATCGAGTGAAATTTCAATTGAAATAAATATAAATTTTATCGGAGGGGGTTACGGATTCGCCATTGATTAGAGCGAAAAATACGTAAACCCGGGCGACATAACTCAGTCTGTCATATAAAAAAGTAATGGCGGTCGGCAAAATACGATTAAAATGATGTTTATTTTTAATTAAAATTCTACTCGATAATTTTCCCTAATTTCTGGTGAGGATACTTATTTTTGCCTGATACGTAAGTGTAAACAATACTTTTTATTTAGACATGCGTTTTTCATATGTGCCCTCATCTGTATAAGCACCTTGTCTTTTCCTATATGGAGTCGATTTACACCTGTTATAGCTGTGTATATGTTCTTCAGTGACATGCTGTCACTCAGACTCCAAGGAAAACCACAGATTCTGGTAACCTACAAGTGATTAAGAAATAATATTTCTATTTCTTCCGTGCGTAAATAATTTGTCCGTTTGGTTTAATGGTTTCCGTATGTAAACAACCTCTTCAATGAAGTTGTTTGCCGATAAGAAAAGATAATATATGAACATAACTCAAAAGGCTTTTTGTTATTGTAAGTATGATTGGTTAGATTTCATACATTTGCGGAAATGATTATTGGAAACATGAAAATAAGATTCAGCCAAATCGAAAATAAATAAACCGGAAGTAATTCAATTCGATAGTATTTATTCACATAAGATTGTTTACTTGATAACATATAATGTAAGAGGTTAGGAAGAAAGGAGGAAAGAAATTGTAAAGGAAATCAAAAGAAATGCAAAAGATATGACAAAAAGAAAGAAGGAAGAGGGAAAGAAAAGGAACGAGAAAATATAGAGAAATACATTTGAACAAGAAAGAAAAAAAAAGAGAAGGTGAAATAAAGGAAAGAAATGAAATGAAGAAAGAAAGAAATAAAGAAAGCAAAAAGAGAAAAGGAAATGAAAAATATAGAGAAATAAATTTGAACGAGAAAGAAAAAGAACGTAAAAATGAAATAGATGGAATAAAGAAATGAATGAAAGAAAGCAAGAAAGAAAGAAAGAAAGAAAAAAAGAATAAGAAACTATAGAGATTATAATTGGAACAACAAAGAAAAAAGAAAAGGAATGAGAAAATAAAGAGAAATAATTTTGAACCAGAAATTAAAGAAAGAATGAACGAAAAAACGAAGGAATAAAGAAATGATAACGGAAATGGAAAAATTCAGTCAAGAAATGAAAGATAAAAGAAAAAGAAAAAATTGAAAATGAAAGGAAACAGAACATAAAGAGAAAAATATTTGAACAAGAAAGAAAAAAGGAATGAAAGAAGAATAAAAAAGGAAATACAAAATGACAGAAAATGAAAAGTATAAGGAAACGAGAAAGAAAGAAAAAAGCAAGAAAAAAGCAAGAAAGACGAATTAGATTTAGATGTCAGAAAAAAGGAAAAGAATAAGTAAGACATTTTGACAAAAAATATAAAAGAAAAAGAAAACAGCAAACAAAAACGAAAAAAAAGGAAGAATGAAAAAACAGAAAAAATGAAATAAAGAGACAAGAGAACAAATATTAATTATAAGCAAAAAGAAAAAGAAAAAAAAAGAAAATCAAATAATGTAATCTTTATCTTTCTTTTATTATTTCGACACTGACGTAAAAATAAACTCAGGAAACTCTTAAAAATAGAGAAATCAGTAACTGCTTAAGAAAAATCAGGTTCTTGAAGCAGCCATTTCTGACAATTGTTCCAAACAATATTTGCGATAAGAATGTGGCGTCTGTGACGTGGATAATAGACTGAAGTGGGAAATGTTGTTTTCTGAAAAAAACTCTGCCCCGACGACGGGATTCCGTATTCGTGAGCTATCGCAAACTCTCATCTCTTTACTACCACTTTCTTGTCTTCTTTTCGTGTGCCTAACATCAAACAGAATTTCAATGAATAGTGTTTCATTCGAAGAAATTTTCATCTGCGGAACACCTTATGATGGGATTGCTTCACTGCGAGTTATAACATGGTCACCTTTACATCTAATGTCAATAGACACTTGGCCCAAACCAACCTCATAAGTCATCAGATTTCATTAATTCCAGTCATCATTTTCAATCCTCTCAAAGTATTCGTCATCATTTAACTGGCAATCTATCCATTTAATTAAGCATTATCTTTGTTAGGTCTGATTTTACACGTGTCATCATTTTAATTACAACTCAAAAATGTAGGAAGTACGAAGTAGAACTTTTAACAAATTTATTTAACAAAGACACCGATTAGAAGAAATGTAGAAAACCGCTGAACGCGAGATGCTTGTGTGATCGTGAGAGCCGTTATGTTTACCTTTTCAACTGTCATAGCAGACGACTTCTTTTATCCAAGGGCGATAACTCTTTTCTTTGGTCAAAGGGAAATTACTCAATTCTGTTTTGTTAGGTTGTTCTTGACAATTTTCGAGTGGCTTTTAACCTTGATAAGTGGTGACTCATTAGTAAATAAAATATCACTTTTACTAGAGACGTTGGCAACCTTAACGTGGTTCTTTCATGTGAGTAGCTCAATTTACCGGGAAATCGATGCCATCAAAACAAGTCTTCATACGAATTGCCTTCGCTTTGCAAGAAGATACATCCGTCCCTGTTTAAAAAGTAATTTGACATTTTCAGACCGATTAATCCCCATATCACTTACATCAGCTGGCAAAACATGGTCACTAACTGCGATTGTCCTGAATGGAGTACTCGGAGTAGAGGACCTTGTTACAGAATAATGTAGGTACAAACGAAAAATAGAACAATATAAAATTAACCTTTGCAATAGTACATAAAATTACACGTTGCCGAGTACACAGGCGAAATAAAGCACAGATTTAAAAGTCAATTGATCACGTTCAGTGCACATGAGTGAAAAACGACGATGAAAGGAAATGAAAAGTTTATCTCCGTGCTCTCCGACTACTAAACAGATTAGACATCGGCACCTGTTTCCTACTGCTTCCGTCTCAACTGAGACACAGACCAGCTAATATAAACTTTAAATAGTTATTTTCCTAATATCGAGTTTAGGTGATTCCGTCACCCGACAGTGAGAGTCGCATTCAACATCATGAAATTCGGACGTCTTGCATTCGCTAAACTACATTAAGCTTATACACCTGCAAATCTGTAACATAGTATGGGGTGTTCTTCGATCCAAAAGCAGGACAAAACTCTCTGGTAGGCATCTTGTCTGGAGTTCTCTTTTGTCGACATGTCGCAAATTGCTCTGTGGATATTTCGTCTCTCGGCTTCTTTCTCTTCTGGTAGTTGAGATAATGGAAAGGAATTTAAAGAACAACAGATACGCCAATTTTACTTCTAGGTTTTACTTTTTCCAGCAATGTACATGTCGATAAGTTGTAATTCCTCGATCCACCCCGTAGGAGTAATAGACCCCGAAAACCACATCTGCTCACTTTGACGTCATAACCCTCAAGGGCAAACTCGTGTCATGCCTGTGTCATGCCCCCCCCCTCCCATCACATGATATCCTGCAACTTATTCACAACTCTGATAAAAATCTGACCAGAGATAGTATAGTTTAGGAATCAATTTTCAAAAACCGTCCAACACATACCAACGTGTAAAACAGACGTTAGACCGGATATGATGATTGTGACGACGATATTAGATTGTTTTGATCAACCTAAGAACGATAATACTGATTATTTTCCCTCTTAGATGAATCAAACAACTACTCGGTCAACAGTGGGAAGTGACATTCCGAGGTTTGCGGCAATTAGAGGCTGATTAAATCTACTTCCAGACTGACCTATAATATGGATGCTCCAAAACTAATGAAACTAATTATAATGTTTCTTTGAACCGTGTCGGGTTAGGGTTAGAGTTAAGGTTACCGTTAGGCTTAGGTGTCATATTTAAAAAGCGATGTATGGTAGGCATATTGCTATCTGAAACACACAAAAATGTCAATTAAAATATCGATGTTTTGAACTTTTATAGGGTTGTACGGCTCCGTGTGCTGGCCGTCGACGAAAGAAACAAAAATTTCAAACATGTATAAATTATTTCTGCGGGGTGTTTATTTACTTCAGCCATGTTTGCGTTTATGTTCATCAGTGTTTCATTTTAAGACATGGATTTTTTTCTGTGTCACTACATGAAAGGCATGCATTACTTTATGTCTAAAAATCGAAGCGCCATGAAAGCAAATCAGATATAACACTTATTTGTAATAGTCTAACATGTAGTAACATGAACACAAGTTTCTAGTGCTGAGGCATTGAGAGTGACTGTCAAAGTGGCATAACATGTTTGGAGAATAGTCAAGATCATGATAGCATTAAATCAACGTTTTACCGCTGAAGCAATAAGAGAAGCTGCTAAAGACCTATAGCCAAAAGAAATATATGTTGACTTCTGCAACGTGTACACACTCATCATGCCTTACTGCATTCAGCAGTGATCATTAGCAAAGGTAGAAGGCGCCTCTATTATACAAGGTGCAGTTGCATGTGTGTATGTGTGTGTATGTGTGTGTATGTGTGAATGTGTCCAGGTAAAAGTTTTAAAAACTACAAAACAAATACCCACAATGTTGCTATATTCTTAGCCAGCGTTGCCCTGGTTGAATAACATTTAAAATTTAGAAAAAAATATTAATTCTTTGGGGGTCAACTAGCGCAGGTTTCGTCAGGATCATTTCCCTTTTTTTTTCAGTGTTATTATGTGCTGACTTGAAAAGACAATGTCGACTCATTCCTCGAGGAAGATATATAAAGGAGAGTTATATATGTGTGTGTGTATGTGTGTATGTGTGTATGTGTGTGTATGGCAAGCTAGAGTGAAATGAGCTTGGCAGAGGAGAAAGGGGGTTTGGGATATAGAGGGGAAAAACGGTGGAGGGGAGAATATAAAAAAGAGAGACGGATAGGGAGGGGTAAAGATGTATGTTTTAATAGAAATATGTTACGCTTTTGTGCCTGGCAGCGCCAGCTATCCCTGCTAGTGCAATATAAAGATATACTGATTTAACGAATTAACCTGTAATAAACGGTCATGAATTTAAAAAATGACTACAACCAAAAACCTAAGTTACTTTACATTCTTTATAAGTCTTTACTAAACTTTATTATAAATTAGCTGGGCCCGTCCTCCGGCGTTGCACGGGAAAAATAGAAAAGAATGAATTAAAATTTGTCACAATCCAACCGAATGCAAATAGGTCACATCAGAATGATATTCACGATAGTTAAAGTACTACACATTACATTGATTTATTTTTCAAATGACTACATAATAACGCTGATTTTTAAAAACTCCATAGTCCTCTCTTCCCTTTCCCTCGTAGGAAGTAGTTTAACAATGTAAACAAAATCAAAACTGGTGTAAGATGATTGGGATTAAACCATAAACCTCTTGGTCTTCGATCTACGCTGTTAACCTTTTAGGTTCAATGAGGGGCTATCTTCTGATTCTAAATAGACATCTGATGGTGGTTGTATACTTGTCGGGGAGCCCCTTGCTAAAGGGGATTCTGGTGTTTATGTAGCTTTATGGTGGGTTGTCATGGACACAGATAGTTTGACAGCTCCATTCATGGGTGAATGGTAATGTGGTTTCTGCTGTACTTGTGGTGTGGTGTTTTGGACGATGATGAGAATTGTGGGAATTTTGATGGGGCTTTCAAGTGGACACTTTTTGGTTCTCATGAGGGCTGCTACCTCTGATGCCATATATTCCAGCTCAGCTTCATTGAACAGGCTTTTGCAAGTTATTTTTTATGGTGGAACATTTGTCTTGCCCAGACAGAAGTGAAAGAATATTTCCCTCCAGGTCTCTGTTCTCTTTTTTTGTTTGGTATATTTTTCTTGAGCATATTTCATAGCCCATAACAGTGTCCACTTTTCTTCCCTCTCCCATCTAGACTCTTGTCTCCGTCTAGTTTCTTCTTCCCTGATAGGTCAGGGTTTACTTCAAGTAAAAAGTATCCTCATGTCAGAGTCTCTGATAAACCCCTGTACAGAGAGACCGAAGACACCCGAGGGTGGTGTCTAGTAGGCATTCAAGTTATCCCCAGTAGGCATTCAAGTCCTCCCCACCTATGTATGTGGGTGGGTGTGTTAGGATAAATACATGATATCTCATAAAATTGGAGATCGTGGAGACAGAATGTATGAAAATGAAATGTATTAATTGTTTTTCTATTCTATCTTTCATACATGTTTATACATAAAATCACTCAAGAAGTGGCATGTCCAACTAATGAAACAACAACGTTTAGGCAAAATTCTACTTTCTTCATCAACAGAGTGATACATCGATTCTAATGCTTCGTTAACAATTCGATGCTTTATTTGTAGAAAGATTTGCCTTTGGCCTCGGTTTTCGATATCACATTTCTCATTGGAGTCAAATCTTCTATTGATAATTTTTCTTTTCTTAAGGTAATCGGTGAACTAAATACCTTGCGAATCACAAAATACGGAAGCCAAAACCTTGCCTGCTGATGTTTGCCTCTTTGGCCGCATTGGCCACCTTTACTGCTGTCTATTCAGCTGACTATTGATTTGACTTCGGAGTAAACTAGTTGATCCATGTTTCATCCATTGTTATATAGTAGTGAAAAAACTCCTTTTTCTTGTGATGAAATAGTTGCAAATCACGGCACCAATCTTCAACGTGCTGTTGTTTATGATTTACTGTGAGCAAACGCGGCACCCACTTTGAACACAGCTTTCTTATTAACAAATGATCATGAAAAATGGTGAATACACTGCCTTCTAACATCTCCGACTTTTCTTCAACGCAACTTCAAGTTATTTCCGATGGAGCAAAGTCCGAATAACTCTTTGCTTGAACAGTATTTGTTCCCATCAGAAAGCAATGATTTATCTACACACATAATTCAGATGTTCTATTGTTTTGAAAATATGCAACAATAACAATAACTGTAATTTGTAAACTAATAATTCGATAGGTGTCAAACTTTGACACTTGCCATTTGAAGGTTAGTACTTTATAAAAATCATATGATATTTTTATTAGTGCCGCCATCTATATGTCAGGCCATGGACTTATTGGGTGAAGCTATGCACACGCGCGCATACACACGCACAGACACACACACACACACACACACACACACACACACACATATATATATATATATATATATATACATATATATATATATATCAGGTTAATACATCAAAATATACAAGAGGCAACTAATATCTTTAATTAGTGAACATCCAAATAAAAATAAAGCTCAATATACTGGATAGGGCATTAATAGCAATAGATCAAGTGAAATATAAGGTGCGAATTAAATTTTATTACAATTCAATGTTGAGGCAAAGTTCTTTACAGTCCTTAACTCATGAGTTTTCAAAGAAAATCTTCTCCTCAGAGGACCATTACCGTAAGGACATTATTGGTGTTGAATATTATAATGTCCAAATTCAGAGTCCCTAAGAACTGATAGGAGTAATGCAAACTATAAAATCCAATTCGAATAAAATTAAACTGACCTGATGTATTCGGCCATTTTTTCTTCCGGGTCCGTTAAAATTACTCAAAAGAAAAAAATTACATTGCGTCTCGTTTTTCCCTATAGCTTTAACCTCTTTTCCTTGAATTGATCATTTATAACAATTTTTTTTATATTATCTTTAATTTTTTTCAAATTATCATTTAGGTTATTTCTCCTACTAATTAATATGTTTGTATTCCTTTGACGATGAAATGCATTCTTTGAAAAGCTATGACTTAAGAAATGGAAAAATACATTTCTTTTATTTGAAACACTCTGTTTTGAGCAACTGCTGACTTAACAGATATTGTATTTTTGCAATCTTTATTCCCACCTTTTACTTGCTTATATATATATATATATATATATATATATACATATATATATATATATATATAAAATATATAATACATATATATATATATATATATATATATATATATATATATATATATATATATATATATATATAGTGTTGTGAAGTTGTCCAACAGTAAATAATAAATAAAGGAAGTCAAGTCGAGGGTTGGTTTAACAAGTGTATTAACAAAGTAAGAAAGTGACTAGCACTTGGCTAGACAGTTACAAGACTGTGCTTTGTCTTGTCTGTGTCTCTGGTGACTCGCACTATTTATAGTGACAACCGGTGCAGTTTCTCCTGTGTAAGAACGGCCGGTGTAACATATATATATATATACAAGATTTAGTTACATTCCAAAACCCAAAGTGTAATTCAACTGAGGGATTAATTTTTACAAAACAATAACTTTTTGTACAATTACGGTTCTATTTCGTTACGTTGACAATCATCGGACTTTCAATTGGAAGATGTTGCTATACATGAGGAATAGAAGGTATATGCACAAACATATTTTTGCACTACTATATATACATATAATATGTTATATATATGATATATATATAATATATATATATATATATATATATATCTAATATTTATAAATAAATATTAAATTATTAATACTTACAGACACTACCGTTTCAAACTTATTTCTTTCATCAGTGAAGGAAAGTAACAATTTCAGACGGTCAGGAGGCGCGAACCCGGTTCACAGAGACAGCCTAGAATCTGCAAGCATAAACCATACTGATAATTGTTAGTGAACATGAAACATATATGTCTATGGATAATAAATATTTATTTATAAAAAAATGATTATTTATTTAAATATATATATATATATACCATTCACCACTTGGATTATTCTTTAATCAACCTCTTTGATATCTTTCCTGGAGCTATTTTAAGGTCTTTGACTTGGATGAACTGTATAGGTTTACAAAAAAGTATGTTTTGGGCCGATATATTTAATGTTTTATATACCTTTATGTATCTGTATATTTTTTTTTTATATATTTTCAAAGTTTAATTTTTATTACATGCAGTAATGTCATTGCGGTGATGGGCCTCTGAGGAGAAGATTTTCTTTGAAAACTCATGAGTTAAGGACTTTAAAGTACTTTACCTGAACATTGAACTGCAATAAAATTTGATTCGCACCTTATTTTATTCTTTCACTTTATCTATTGCTATATATATATATATATATATATATATATATATATATATATATACATGTGTGTGTGTGTGTGTGTGTGTGTGTGTGTATTGATTATTCAACGTTATTTGTATACAGAACATACGGTCCACTAATAAGGAAATACAAGGTTACGACACAGATCCATACACAATATGGAGGTTCCACAAACCCGATAAAACCATTCCATTTAATCTGTCTTACTTATCACTTAGTTCTTAATGTATTTGGAAGACTTTGTGTGTTGGTCGTGCACACATCAGTTTGAAATAGAATTTTTTTTGGTCTGTCACGCTACAGTTTGAAATAGAATTGTATTTGGTCTGTCACGGGTCGGTTTGAAATAACATTTTATTTGACCTGTCACGCTACATTTTTCTTTAATCTGTCATGATCTGTCATGCTACGGCTGTAAATAGCATTCTGTTTGGTCTGTCAGGTTTCAGTAAGAAACAGAATTTTTTTTGGTCTGCCATGCGTCAGTTTGAAAGAAAATTGTTAGTTGCGTCTACTCATCTTTATAAAGTACTTCGTCTTTTGGCTAAGATCAAAGTGTAGTATCTGTTCCGATGGATACTGCACCCCATCGACAGGTATTGTCTTGGCCTTCAGGGCTTGATTTACGCTGGTCTATGGGTCGGTCCTGTGCAGTTCTAGGAGGTCCACCCTCCCAGGCTTCGCCTCCCCTCTTTGGGGAGGAGTAAGTTTATTGCTTACTGCCTGAGGCGCCCCTACCGGGGAATGCCGACAGGGCTGCCTAGGCAATTTTTAAACCCCACTTTCCCGACCCGACCTTGGGTCACATCTTACTTGTGGGAGTAAGATAAAAACTGGCCTTGTGCCTAACTCCTGGAGAGGAGTAAATCAAAGTGTAGTATCTGTTCCGATGGATACTGCACCCCATACTGGTGTTGTCTTGGCCTTCGGGTCTTAATTTACGCCGGTCAATGGGTCTGTCCTGTGTAGTTCTGGGAGGTCCACCTTCCCAGCCTTTGCCTCCCCTCTTTGGGGAGGAGTAAGTTTATTGCTTACTGCCTGAGGCGCCTCTATCGGGGAATGCCGACGGGGCTGCCCAGGCAATTTTTAAACCCCATTTTACCGACCCGACCTTGGGTCACATCTTACTTGTGGGAGTAAGATAAAAAAAATAAAAAAACTGGCCTTGTGCCTAACTCCTGGAGAGGAGTAAATCAATACTCATCTTTATAAAGTACTAGAAAATACCCATCCCAGTATGGGTAAACTGAAATTCCATGAACAAAACAGTTATGCACCACTTTTATGTCTCCTTATTAAGATTGAAATCAAGATATAATGCTACTAAACCTTATGTCTATAATTCTTGTTCCAGTTTTGATCAAACCCCATGACATGATTTTAATTCTAGACAATGTTCAAGTTCTAACACTTAAGCTTCAGGTGTCTTAAGAATAAATTAAAATTGTGGGCATTTTGAATAACAGGTGTCTGATTAGTAAGGAGAGAATTTCATGTAAATCTGAAATATTGAAACCCATAATATGATTTTAAAACCCTTTAATATATTCCAAGGAAACCGAAATTTGGGGAATATTTATTAATTGATATAAAATAGTTGTTGTTACAATTTCAAAAAAAGATTTACGAAGGGTTCAGCTCCCGTTTTAACCCCTTTGCATGAAACTAAATTCAACTAAATATAGCCCACATTACGACCAATTACCACTAGCAACTTTATTTTAAAATTCAAAATGCATTAGTTTAAGAGTTAAGTATATACATACAAATAGATAAGCGCATACACTTCATGTAAGTAGGGATTTCACGGTCTGCCAAGTTTATGTTTTAAATAACATGTTGTTGGTCGGTCACGCTTAAGTTTGAAATAAGCATTTTTCACTCGCGGTACAAACGGACGCATCTTAAGAAATATGTTCTTGTTATTGAACACTGCTGCTGATTAATTGAGTTCCTTCCATCGAAAATCTGAGTCTTTCGGATGGTCTGTGTGTAAGGTTATTGATTTTTACGTTCAAGAACATTTTCCCATTGCTAGGCAACGTGACAGTTTTCCTGATTATTATAGATAAAAAGCCTATAGCGTTTACAGAAAAAAGAAAGAAAGAAGAGAAACGTAAAAAAGAAAGAACGAAAGAATGAGCGAAAGAAAGAAACAAAGAATAAATTTAAGAAAATAACAACGATTGAAACCCAAAAATAAAGAGTTTGGGAAATAAACGAAAAACAAAAGAGAGAAAGAAAGAAAGAAAGAGAGAAAAACAATAGAAATGCAACAAAAAGAAGGAAGAAAGGAAAAAGAAAAAAGAAAAAGAATAAATGAACCAATCTGTGAAAGAAATAGAGAAATAAAAAAAAGAAGAAATGAAGTAAAACGATCGAAACCTAAAAGAAGAGAAAAGAAAAAGTTTAGTAAATATAAGTAAAAGAAGAAGGAAAGAAAGAAAGAAAGAAGGACAGTAATGCAGATGTAAGAAACCCTTTTATACTATGCGTTTTCTTTTTATATATAAGTTATGGTTATATTATGAGAACATACTGATATCTTTTTCTCGGCTGATATATATATATATATATATATATATATATATATATATATATATATATATATATATATATATATATATATATATATATATATAAGCCTGTTGAGTTCCTTCAACGTAATGAAACACAAATATTTCAGTGTAGTTCGCTTGTCATTAGTATGCTATATAGTCCTACTAAGCTCTATTTATGTACGGAACATTACCGAAGTACATATTGAAACAAAAAGTATGTATAAGTAATAAATTATTTCATAATATATATATATATATATATATATATATATATATATATATATATATATATATATATATTATTTAATGTATACACGTATAATATTATAAGGTGATATGATATATTGTATAGATTTTCAGTATTTACTTCAGGAGTTAGCCTAACGATTCCCTGCGGCGGTGAAACTCTGACGGCTCCGTGTAGCTAAATTGTCATCAATATATTTTCATAGTTTACTATATATATATATATATATATATATATATATATATATATATATATATATATATATATATATATAATCAACGACAAGTAAAGTATCGTAAAGTGATCTATCGTGATAAAGTAAAGCTCAATACGGTGTAGTAGAGCAATCAATTTTAAAGAAGGAAAGATGAAGATAAAAAATTGCATAAAGTTACATAAAATTACATAAAATTGATACAAATTTTATTACATCGAAAGTTCAAATGCAAAGAGTTACACTAATCCTGAAACCATGGTTTTTCAAAGATGAAACTCTTCTCGTCAGAGGATAACATTTTGTAATGTGGTATTTGCATCTAAACTTTCGATGTAATAAAATTTGTATCAATTTAATGTAAATTTATGCAATTTTTTATCTTCATCATTCCTTCTTTAATATATATATATATATATATATATATATATATATATATATATATATATATATATATATATATATATGATTATTTTTATTGACACAGACATGTACAGAATCTGCGACACTGGGATGTCGATGTTATCGATCAACAGTTTGTATAAACTTAGATAATACAAACTGTTGATCGATAACATCGATATGCCAGTGTCGCAGATTTTGTACATGTCTGTGTAAATAAAAATAATCATATATAAAGCTCTATTTTATATTGAGCACTTTTTATAAACCCGGTTGAAATTCTTCGGATTACTACCCTGTGGATGTTTTACCTGGATTATTATCATTATTATATATATATATATATATATATATATATATATATATATATATATATATATATATATATATATATATATATATATATATATATAAATGAATGCGAAAGTGTTTGTAATCTATCCAGGCCATATTCATATAAAAACACGTTAAGCTTATTTAATTCAATTTTACATTTATATATTTCCAAACACATTATATATACCTAACAGAAAAACGCCAAAAACACAGTGACCAATACGCTACATTTGAATAATAATTTTATAAACACTCTCAAATTAATTAATATTATTCACAATTCATTTCTATTTTTGTACTTCACTTTCCTTACATACATGTGATACTGTTCTTCATATTAATATCAATATTAGTAGCAGTATTAATAAATTTAATGAACAACGTTTAACATTCAAAATGATTATTTTGAAATTCGAAAGATAACTTCCGGTTTTTATCATTGTTGTTGACGACGACGATGCTGTTGCCCCCCCCCCCCTAAACCCACTCTGCTTCATCTTTCTCGCGCGCCGTGCCACACGAAAGCCAAATTCTGTTTTCATTGTTTTTAAAGAGCCTAGCACGAGCGCCCATTTCTTATCCCTTTATTTATTTTTGAAAAGATAAATAAATTTGTATCGAAATTACCAAAATATTAATATTTATCTATGTCATGAATAAATGCGAAAGTTTTTGTCCTGTGTTAACAAGACACTTGTGAATGAAATACTTTAACATTTTTGGGGCGGTGGCGATATTCATACAATTTTGTCAACAAATCTTTATTTGTGGGGTCGATAGTCACACTTTTTGCACAAAATACCTTGCACTTACTCTACGCTATACACTCTCACCAAAATACCGCATTCACTCTATGACTTCATCTTTACTTACTTTGCAAAGCGATAGCGAGCTGGAGCCATTTTTTGCCATTGTTGAAGATAAATTAATATATAATATTTGTAAATGAATATTAAACTACAGACGACGTCGTGTCGAACTTATTGCTGTCTTCGGTGTAGGAAAGTCATAATTTCAGACGGTTATGAAGCGCAAACCCTGTTCACCGAGCCATCTTTGGATCTACACGCTTTCACCCTACCCTCACGGCCATATCAAATGACCGCGTTATACGGAGAATCTATATTTATGACAATTACAGTGTAAACATTAATATATATATATATATATATATATATATATATATATATATTATTATTATTATTATTATTATTATTATTATTATTATTATTATTATTATTATTATTATTATTATTGTTATAGTTCACGCCAAACAAAGCAGGACGCCACTGTAGACATAAGGGGCTACTGAGAATTAAGGAGTAAGTTTTGCGGGGCATCTTAAGTTGTGAGCTGTGCAGCGAGATGTCTGTTTACATTAGTTTTACATTTCTGCATTTCAGTAGAGTCGAGAGGAAAAGAGAGCAGAGAGGGAGTTCCAGACGTCGACAGCACGAGGAAAGAAGCTATTGGGGTAGAAGGCTCTGTGGTATCTGAGGACCTCCACAGTGAATGGATAGGGCGGATGTTCGGGTTCGTCTGGAGTATTTACGTCGAGTGGGCACTAGGGCAGCAAGCTCATCAGAGCACAATCCATTAAAGTACTTGTAAAACAAAGATGCAACATTGCGGCGATGGGACAGGAGCTGGAGCTTGGTGGATAGTGAGGGACCTATAAAGTTGGCGACTCTTTCAGAGTCTTTATGGTACAGTGGGAGGTAATTAGTCACGCTAAAGTAGTTAGAGAAGATTGACGATTGAAGATTTGTTTCACTTAGTGCTAGGGTATCCGGGGAGTTAGTCAAGAGAAAGCTTTCTACGTCATTGATGTGGGTTCTAAGTCCCCAGATATTAGTGAATACTAGCCTCAAGGGCAGAGGCGAAAATGTTTTTTTGGTGGGTGTCTGTTTTAAGTTTGATTTTTTTTACTTCGTAATGTCATGTCAAATGAGAGTTTGTCAGGAGAAAAGTTTCTACGTCGTTACTGTTGGTTCTAAGTCCTCGGATATTTGTGAATGCTAGCCTCAAGGGCGGAGGCAAAGATGTTTTTAGTTGGGTGTTAGGTGTCTCGTTTAGGTTTGGTTTTCTTATTTGGTATATTCATGTTTGTTTTGAGATAGAGTGGGTAGGCTTAAGTGGGTGCTAACTTGGTGCCAATAGGCTCACACAATTAGTCCATTAGTCATGACTTAGTCCATGAAGGTTGTGGCCTCGGAAAAGCCCATCAAAATAACTGTAAGGTCCATTTCCATGCGCCACATGGCACATACAGTTTCTCACGATATTATACAACTGTTGATGGGGCAGCCGTTCTTTGCGCTACCTAAGAGTTTAAGATCCTATACTGACAGACGGAAACAGCAGCCAAACAAGCTGTCTAATCTGTACCCTCAATTTGTTGGAAAAAGAACGACCCAGACTAGTCATGTGAGACTTAGTGATGAAGAAAATCATGTGGGTACATAACGCGTTCGAGGTGTACCAGTTTTTATAGCACGATTGTGTTCATGAATTCTCAAACGCGTTATGTACCCACATGATTACTTTTGGTCATCACTTCAATACACAGAGGGCGATTTTAATAAAACATATCCACGACACTAAACTCCGTCTTCTTATAGAATCGTGTTTAATCCTACGTCATAATAACACAATTATTCAAAGACCGAGATTCTATAATATTTCTACGTCTTCTGCCAAATCGATTCTAATCGAAATGAACCTAAACCAATATGATAACGGATAAATTTTACTATTTTGAGTCCGTCTTCCTCCTCCTCCTCCTCCTCCTCCTCCTCCTCCTCCTTATTGGTTTAATTCCTTGCTGTCATTTTAAATTACTACTAATTTATTAACTTACGGCGTTTCCGATCGGCTTTTATATGCCAACTGCTGATGTTGTTCTTTCTTTCTTTTTCTTTTTCGTTTTTTTTTTTAACATTTCTTTCTTTCTTTCTCCCTTTCTACTGTTTATTACATGTGACTATTTTTTTCCAAACTGCGTTCTTTGTATAAATCTGAAAACTTTTCTGTTTTTAATTAAAGTTCTGCCACCAATCGATGATGATTGTATTTTAACAATTGAAATATTTTGGTAGAACTATTCAATATGTGTTTTTGAGTTTATTTTTGATAGTTGTTGATTTGCTTATCCTTTATTCTATTTTTATTTTTACATTTTGTCTGAAACATTGTTTCTCTTATTCCTCATATATATATATATATATATATATATATATATATATATATATATATATATATATATATATAAAAAATACATCCCTGAAGATGAAGTTTGTAGACTTCGAAATTGATTGGAAAAAGAAAAAAAAGAAATAAATTCTTTCACGCATTGTTAAAAAGGGCTTCTTACGTCATTTTATTACATTTTATTTTATTCAATGCTTAAAAAAAAAAAAAAAAAGAACGAACAATATCTTTATAACTCCCGGCTTGCCCCTGGCATAATCGTTCTTAATATTTTTCACTTCCGCCCTATTCCATCTTGGCGGAGAGCGTCACACCATCTCGATGCTACTTATAAACAAAAGTAAA
Organism: Sepiola atlantica; assembly: GCA_963556195.1. Lineage (NCBI taxonomy): Eukaryota > Metazoa > Mollusca > Cephalopoda > Sepiida > Sepiolidae > Sepiola > Sepiola atlantica. The sequence goes on along the minus strand of OY744550.1, from coordinate 18,320,586 downwards.
AGTTTGTTTATTTTATAAAAAAAAAAAAAATACATCCCTGAAGATGAAGTTTGTAGACTTCGAAATTGATTGGAAAAAGAAAAAAAAGAAATAAATTCTTTCACGCATTGTTAAAAAGGGCTTCTTACGTCATTTTATTACATTTTATTTTATTCAATGCTTAAAAAAAAAAAAAAAAGAACGAACAATATCTTTATAACTCCCGGCTTGCCCCTGGCATAATCGTTCTTAATATTTTTCACTTCCGCCCTATTCCATCTTGGCGGAGAGCGTCACACCATCTCGATGCTACTTATAAACAAAAGTAAAAGTTTGTTTATTTTATAAAAAAAAAAAAAATACATCCCTGAAGATGAAGTTTGTAGACTTCGAAATTGATTGGAAAAAGAAAAAAAAGAAATAAATTCTTTCACGCATTGTTAAAAAGGGCTTCTTACGTCATTTTATTACATTTTATTTTATTCAATGCTTAAAAAAAAAAAAAAAAGAACGAACAATATCTTTATAACTCCCGGCTTGCCCCTGGCATAATCGTTCTTAATATTTTTCACTTCCGCCCTATTCCATCTTGGCGGAGAGCGTCACACCATCTCGATGCTACTTATAAACAAAAGTAAAAGTTTGTTTATTTTATAAAAAAAAAAAAAATACATCCCTGAAGATGAAGTTTGTAGACTTCGAAATTGATTGGAAAAAGAAAAAAAAGAAATAAATTCTTTCACGCATTGTTAAAAAGGGCTTCTTACGTCATTTTATTATATATATATATATATATACTGGTTCTACCTACCCGGCGTTGGATGCAGCGAAGTTATTTTAGTTCCTAATATTTTTTAGTTGGATATTTTCTAACCTTATAGAGAAAATGAAATATAAATTTAGTTAGAAGGGAGATAATTCTTTTTATATTCTTCAATTAAAAATATCAGTTATTCCCTTTGATGATTTTGATGTTTCGGTTAGAACTGAAAATAATTTCCAAATTACGAGTTCTTCAGATAGAACTACATTGTTTTTTTTATAATTTTAAAGTACATTATTAACAAATGAAAGGTTTTTAGCCAGAATCAAAGGTTCATCTGTCAGCTTAAATACTATATAGGTCTAATTTAATACAATACATCCGTATATATATATATATATATATATATATATATATATATATATATATATATATATATATATATATATATATATATATATATATATATATAATGTGCGGATTTTAAACTTTTTTTATTTTTATCCAAAGCGAAGAGATGCGAGAACATAGAAACGCTGGTTGATTGACATAGTAATTATGTAATTGTATAAATGCTCTACTTGTTATTGAGCCCTTTTGAAAATATTGGCTTTATGGTCATCTCATTAATATATTTTAATTTGATTAATTAATATATATATATACATAATGATTATTTAAACTCCAATGACCAAAATTCAGCTTTTAGTCATATTATTTTTTTTAATAGCAGAATTAATCATAGTTTTACAATTGTCTCGCAACGTGCAATATGCTATAAAACGCAATAAAAACATTAATAAAAATGTTATATTATGCAGAATGTTCATGGAAAAAAACAGAAAGCAGACAACACTCACACGAGATTCCCCCTACGATATATATATATATATATATATATATATATATATATATATATATATATATATATATATATATATATATATATATATAGCACTAGATAAAGTGAAAGAATAAAATAAGGTGCGAATCATATTAAATTTTATTAGAAATCAATGTTCAGGCAAAGTACTTTAAAGCTCTTAACTCATGAGTTTTCAAAGATAATTCTTCTCCTCGGAGGACCATTACCGCAATGACATTACTGCAGGTAACAAATTAAACTTTGACAATATATAAAATATATATAAAAATACATAAAAGTATATAAAACATCAAATATATCGGCCGATGAGTTAAGGACTTTAAAGTACATTGCCTGAACATTGAATTCTAATAAAATTATATTATATATAGTGTGTGTCAGGTTGTATATGAAAAGAAATCAAATAAAGTGCTCGATCATATAAGAAAGCTAATATAATTTATTTAGATACTGTATATTACATATTTAAGCAATGTACCGCGGTTTCATCCAAAAGGGGTTTCATCCAAAATCTGCCTTTTTGGATGAAACCGCGGTACATTGCTGAAATATGTAATATACAGTATCTAAATAAATTATATATATATATATATATTTATATATATATATAATATATATATAATATATACATAGAGAGAGAGACAGCCAGACAGACAGCTAGACAGAGAGAGAGAGAGAGACAGACAGACATACAGAGTGGGAGAGGGGTCCACAATAAGTAAATATATAACTTTATATAACATGGTAGAAATATAAAACTAGGAGCATGGTGTAGTATTTGTTCTAATGCTGTGCTTGGTTTGTTTTGTCCTCTGTTAATGCGGAGAAGTCCTTATACTGAGGCTATTTTAATTTTTTCCACTATAGAGTGCCCCTTTATGGGAAGCTGGATTTTCCCCACATTAAACACCGACCATGTAGTTAACTTTGCCATCGTAAGGATTTAAGTAAATATGAACAAAGGATATACTTACATTTTTTCAACATAAAACATGATATTTATTAATTCTCTGTCTGCTATTTTTACTAATCTTTCAGGGATTGAGCGACATGCATTGGCGCACAGCACCAACGGCACTTAAGCAATGCCAGCTCGGATTTGTTCTTTAAATGATACGATTGTACACGACTTTACTGAGGAAACTTTCGGGCGCTGGCTTTTCAACCCCCACTTTCCGACCCGACCTTGGGTCACATCTTACTTGTGGGAGTAGGATAAAACTGGGCTTGTGCCTAACTCCTGGAGAGGAGTAAATAATACTGAGGAAACTTTGTCTTTGAGAACGGCTCACAAAAAATGGCTAGGAGGGAGTGAACGCTCTCGGCTTTCCAGAACCACTTCAAAACCGCTATTTGTTTTCTCTTTTCTAAAGTAAAATCGAAATGAAATGATGTATATCAAAATGTTTATTAAATAAATATATACGATTTCCACTATCGAATGACACATGGAATAGAATAAATATTTAAATATCAACAAAGCTATGAAAAAAAAATATAGTTATTTATGGCGGATCCTGTATATATAATCATAATGAGGTTTTGTTCATAGCAGTTAATCAAGTGAATTCATACTATGTTTATATAGTAGTGTAATATAATAAATAGATATGTATATTTATTTGGAATGGATTTTTATTTATACACACATTTTTCGCTACACATTTACAAACATAATTCAATCCTAGCTTGGAATCAGCTGAACTTCTTCAGGCCAGGCAGAGATTAAAAATAATTAAATTACATTGGTTTGGAGAGGTTACAAGTAGCAAAAACACATGGCACGGTTTAAAAAATGTTTTAAATATAATGGTTGATACTTTTTATTTTTTATTTTATTCATCTTTTCTATTTTGGATTTTTTAGTTACTTCTGGAACATTCGATACTTTGTTTCAATTCATCAAACTTTCTTAAAACGATAAGGGGTTGTAAGCCGCAACCAGCAGATTGATAATTAGATAAGTATTTTGACACTTAACTTTTTTTATCCTCCCAGTCTCACAGATAATAACACAAACATAGAATACTCAAAATGTAATAATCATAAAGATCCAACTATCAAGTTGTTGCACTTATAGACATGTACACATACACACGCATCAAGAGATAATTACCCACAGGCACCATTCCCGAGTGACCCCGGTCTCTCTGTACGAGGGTTTGTAAGGACAACCTGACATGAGGATACTTCACCCTACAAGTAAAACCTGACCAAATATTCAAAATAACATAGTAACCAAAGCCCAAATAAAATCCCCTCGACACAGCTATACACTGGCTCATACGAGGAATGGTTCACTTTCTCCAAGTAATTTTAGCGCAAGTAACAGCACGTAGATGGGTACCCCGCCAGACTAGAATAATTTTGTCCTGGAATCCGACCAAACCAATAAATAAACTATAAAATAGTTAAGAGGTCAATTAGGTCAATTAGGTCAATTAGGGAGAGAAAAATTAGTGTTCTTCACTGCTTTACTAACTCAACATTTGAGAGGTAGAGGAGAATCTTGATAGAACACTATAATATCTATGTATCTAATATAGAAACAAAGTTTTAGTCCCAGGAAGAGACTTTTTGATTTCTGAGAACTTACACTGAAGTAAAATGAAAAAAGAGAGATGCATATCTGACCGCCATACGAATTGGGTCTACAATTAATATATATATATATATATATATATATATATATATATATATATATATATATATATATATATATAAATGTAAGTTAGTAATCCGAGGCAGGAGCAATGTGATATAGGTACCGGAAGGTGGAACAGATGAACAAAAATAAATGAGAAGAGAAAATATGAATGGAATCTCAAATCAATCCATGAATATTTCACGTTATAACAGATTAAATACCAGAGCAGTAAATAGAAAAAAGTTTACTGTCAAGCAATTTAAAAAGGTCCGGAAAAGGTAAACTTTAATTTTCGAGAGTGGAACCTCTCATTATCAAAAGATACAAAATATGACCGAGTGGTCGAAAAAGGCGAGATGGACACAACTGTTGACGAAATATATATATATATATATACAATTATTTTTTGAATATTTTTACCTACGGACGACGTCGTTTCTAGCTTATGGCTCCCATCAGAGCTGATAAATAACATTCTCAGACGCGCTTCACAGATACACATTGAATCTGTAACCGTTCACCTAGTTCCATTAGGCCACGAGAGATTGCCACGTTATAACATAGAAATTTACTCATATTTCTACTGAAAGCAGCGAGTGTAAACATCTAAACATTTGATAGCACTCAACGACGGTACTGTTATAGATAGTTTTGCCGGTTGCGTAAATATAAACAAATAATTTTAGACTATAGATTCTTGAGGCATGCCGGCGTTGAGTCTATGTGCTTCCGACCTATGTCTATCAACAATTGCTGTTATAAACCTATCCGAGCGAAATGATTGCGAAAATATTGCTGGATATTCTATAGTGTTCAAGTTTCTGAAGCAACTGTTTGTGCCAGACTATATCGAAGGCCTTTTATATGTTAAGGGATACTGCTCTAGAAACAGAAGTTCGCTGATCTTATGCGATATTACAGTTAGCACGTCAGTAGTTGGCCTTGGAAAGAGGAAATCCATATTGCTTGTCACTAAATAAATTGTTTTGATAAGTTGTAGTGCAGCTGTGTCAGGAGCAACATAATATATGGCAATGAAAGCTGGTCCCGCTTAGTACTTTCTCGTCCGTCTGCAGCTTACCAACTCAGCCGACTTTCGAGTAATTATGTTTTTCGGAAATGAATAGATATATTTTTCTATATATCAAGTAATGTGTTGTTCTCTTTTTACAAGCCTTTAACTTCCATGATCAGATGGATCTACAATGTGAAATCTGATCAGGTCAGAGCATTTGCTGAAAGCACTACACTTGTCCAGCATGAAGATTATCCTACGGGTGAATCTATTATACTGGTGTTGTCATGTGGAACGTTCATCCTCTTGAATAAACCGTTGCAGGAAGTGATTATACAAGATCGCACAGAGTAGAATTTGGAGACTGCTGACTCGCTGAACCGTGAGAAGTTGAGAGTGGGCTTGCGTAATATAAAAAAAAGACCTCTGATCTTAACAAGTAAGAAGTGACATTATATGAATAAAAGAAGAAGAAAAAGTAGAAGCTAGTTTCGATGGCAGGTTATTGAGTACAATGACTTGAATGTTGTAAAAGCTTGTTGCTTTGCATCGAGGTTCCTGATAAATTTTGCAAGTATCGAACCGATATATGTATATCACTTAGAGTATTTTCAGTCATAATTGTAAATTGCGGAAGTTCATGGTGTTTTCAAGCTAAACTGCTTGCAAACACCATGAACTTCCGCAATTTCCATTCAATGCTCTCTTTGTTATTTTCCAAAACTGAAATTGTGCATAGAATTCATTTGCATTTTCAATAACCCATTTGCAACAGTTGTTGAAACTTTGGTTTCAGGGAATCTATTCCGTTGATATAGACTAAAATGGTAATTTCTATGAGCTATAGCACCAATGCAATTGGGAGTGAACCATAGCTAGCTATTTGATCACTATTAGAATTTTTTAGTCAGATATGTCGAAGGCGATACTAGGCACATTTTGCTGAATATGGAATGGAAGGAAATTCCAACATAAAAGACCTTAAGTTATCCCAATCGGGTCCTGAGTATTCGTACATTTTGTGATGGAATAAGACACCTAGCGTTTAGATTTGATCTTGATGAAGACTAGGGGAGTAGTGCAGTAGATTAGCGCTCTTCGGGATAAAGTGTCAAAAGATCAAAAAGGCTTGCGAAATGTTCGTCAGGATCAGGTATGCTAGTGGTGTGGCAAGGATAATGACAGTTTTGTTGCTGGCTTGGATTGCACTACTGTTTTCGCATCCAAAATTTCACTACGGGGACAGTTTGTCGTCAATCAGAGAAGCTCGAGGTTTACAATATGTTATGAAATCCAAAGTTTACAAGTGCATAAGATGTGTTAAAGGTTAAATTGGCTGTCGCATGTTGAGACTGACTGCGCCGGTGACTTTCTCTTTGTCTCTCTTTCTTTTTCAAGTATATTTGTCTATCTCCCTCTCCCCGAGTTCACACTCCCATTGCAAGCAATAGTACCACAGATGGTAAGCTCATAGGCAAGAGAAATATCATAACAAAATCTTCCTTCATCATTCATTGAAATCGCAACATATACGAATGTTGGCGCAAAGATGTATAATCCTGGCAGTTATTTAAAACAACAGTCTCTCATCATACAAAACGAACAAAAGGCGCATCCCAAGGTAATTCGGAGAGAAAATAAGAAAACTGGCACATGGAAGATCAAACCATTAGATATAAACCGTTAAGCAAAGAAAAATGTCCGGCAAAACAGTTAAGAAAAAACTTACTCAAAGCACTGTAAACACAGTGTAAAATATAATATATATATATATATATATATATATATATTTTTTTTATATATATATATATATTTATATATATATATTTAAAGTAAATATTAATTATTTTACCTACAGACATCGAAGTTTTATGGTTACGCAAGCTTCAGTGTAGGGGATTTTAATTCATGTATATATATATATATATATATATATATATATATATATATATATATATATATATATATATATAAATGTATATGTTGCATTATAAAAGAGTAATTCAAATTGAATTGTGGCAGGATTTGAACTTAGTATAGCTCAGTGTTAGTTAGCTGGTCCATGAAACTTGAGCGAGACAGATCGCAAACTATGCTGCACAACTTCGAGACAGTTAAAAATGTGAAATCCCCCCATATGTCTGTTCGTCGAGTCACACATTTCCCATCTAGAATAATAAGTAATCTATCTCCGACTTCTGCAGAGTATGGGACGGACAGTAGCTAAGATAAGTGGTCTCACCATCTCTCTTTCTCTCACTCTCTCTCTCTCTCTCACGTGTTCTATCGGGGAAAAAAGAACTCTGAAACTCAACGAATATCCTAATACTCCTTTTCCAAGCGAAGAAAGTTTGTTTCAGCTAGCCATGCTGAAGAAGCCACTAAGTTTATCATCATCATCATCACAACGACGACCACACACAGAGAAATATACGGCGAAGCGAGACCAAAGCAGTGTCCCAGCAGCGTGAAAGAGAATACAGAAAGAAAAAGATAAATCATGTTTTAATGTCAGTGTAAACATTTTTGACATGTCGCTTGTCGTTTGAAAAAACGAGTTGGATACACGCTCACACACAAATTACGCGTAAAACACATTATGGGAGCACATGTATAATTATGTGTACATGTGAAATAATTGGACACGCACTCATGTAAAAGGAACTAATGAGTGTACACCCACACACACATTATAAGAAACACTCCCACACCCACTACAGAATGTGAAATACGCGAAGACATCGTAAGCAGAGCCGAACAAAGAAAACATAACTTTTTTAGCAACGATTTGTTGTTAAGCACATATATATGTGCTTAAAATACATATATATATATATATATATATATATATATATATATATATATATATATATATATATATATATATATATATGTGGGGGGGTGTATGTGTGTGCGTATTTGTGTGCGGGGCCGCTAAATCGTTGACCTTTGAACGCTGAATAAAAAATATTTCAATTTTCTTCAACTTGCAAAAAAGTTTTCTTATTCTATGGAACTTTGATAAAATCCTTCTAAATGAAGTTTTCATTTGTCTTAAACCTTTCTTAAAGCTGCTTAAACACTTTAAAAGAATTCACAGAATATTTCAAGCTGCCATTTATTATTTCAATGGTTTACTTACCCATCTGACGGTAAAAGATTTTTTTTAAGTTATGAATTAAGGGACTTAAAATTTTTTGTTGAAAAAAAATGCAAATAAATGTGTTCAGTCTTAAATATTATATTTTTGTTTCTACTCTTATCTACTAAGTCTCTGCATTTGAATTATATATGCATTCATATATATATATATATATATATATATATATATATATATATATACATGAATGCATGTTCCTTCAGCAATTGAACACTCTCTTGACACTGTCTTTAATAGGTGTAATTAATGGCTGATTTATCAGGTTGTTTATAGTGGCCGTGGGGGCTTAAGCGTCGGAATTTGAGTTAAAACATGACTCGTGTTCCGGGGTTTCGAGTCCTCCGATAGGTATGAATAATCACCTCTATACTGATGATTCCCGAAAGGATGAAACGTATACGTATGTAGATGAAAACAAATATATATATATATATATATATATATATATATATATAAACATTTAATGAATCTAAGCATTACTTTTACTGTTCCTAGAATTACAACACCATATATATATATATATATATATCAAAAATATTAAAAATATTAAAATATTAAATATATGTATATATATATATCAAAAATATTAAAAATATTATAAATATTAAAAATATTAAAGATAAAATTATATGTATATATATATATATATATATATATATATATATATATATATATATATACATATATCTATATACCTTGTGTCTATTATTTATATTTATTTTTTAATATACGCTCTTGATCTTATATTTTTCGGTCTGGTTTATATTTTTAGCTGTTCCATATGCCATTAAATATATACTGTTAGAATTCAGAATCACGGAAAATAACTCGTGTTATTGTTAATAAGATTGCTTGACTACATTTCAAGCAATGCGCCCTCTAACATTCTAAGATTGCTTGACTACATTTCAAGCAATGTGCCTTCTAGCATTCTAAGGTTGCTTGACTACATTTCAAGCAATGTGCCCTCTAGCCTTCTAAGATTGCTTGACTACATTTCAAGCAATGTGCCTTCTAGCATTCTAAGGTTGCTTGACTACATTTCAAGCAATGTGCCTTCTAGCATTCTAAGGTTGCTTGACTACATTTCAAGCAATGTGCCTTCTAGCCTTCTAAGGTTGCTTGACTACATTTCAAGCAATGTGCCTTCTAGCATTCTAAGGTTGCTTGACTACATTTCAAGCAATGTGCCTTCTAGCATTCTAAGGTTGCTTGACTACATTTCAAGCAATGTGCCTTCTAGCATTCTAAGGTTGCTTGACTACATTTCAAGCAATGTGCCTTCTAGCATTCTAAGGTTGCTTGACTACATTTCAAGCAATGTGCCTTCTAGCATTCTAAGGTTGCTTGACTACATTTCAAGCAATGTGCCTTCTAGCATTCTAAGGTTGCTTGACTACATTTCAAGCAATGTGCCTTCTAGCATTCTAAGGTTGCTTGACTACATTTCAAGCAATGTGCCTTCTAGCATTCTAAGGTTGCTTGACTACATTTCAAGCAATGTGCCTTCTAGCATTCTAAGGTTGCTTGACTACATTTCAAGCAATGTGCCCTCTATCATTCTTTAGTTGTATAGGTCATTCCTACAAATTCCATTTTCCTTTGTGCGGTCGTAAAATGTTCAGAAACGCGCACAGACTGCGGCCATAAGTCATTATGTAGATTGGTGGCTGATTTATTTGTGATCATGGATCTTGCATATTGGATTAAATAGGTAGATAACACCCGTCTACACAATACACAAATAATCAACAACAGTCAGATTGGAATTGAGGACAATCGCTGCGGGGGAAGCATAAACGTGAAGAAGGCGGGAGAGCAAATCGGTTTGAATGTAGTTGCCAAAAATATAGCAACAGCGTAGACAATTTTTCGGACAACAGATACTTGTTATTCTGTTGTATTATAGCCGATTAGTATATCATATTCTGTTGCATTTATACACCGATTGATGTATAAATCCTTTATATCCTGTGTTGCCGCTTTTATCGCCGCCGTCGTCGTCGTCGTCGTTGTGAACCTACGTTGTTGGTTCTGTAGAAATTCAATATATTTTGATCGGCGTTTTCTTTTTAATAAAATGTTTATTTTATTCAAAGACAGTCACAGTAAAACATCAGAGGCAACTTGTAAACGCCTGATAGAGAGAGAGGGGGGAGAGAGAGGCAGACAGACAGACAGACAGCCCTCAAATTCAACGAAGGCTTATAGGCAAAATTTTAGAAAAAGAATGCGGCTATGTTCTTAATTTCTTATTTCTGAATAATTGCATGTATTTACGTGCTACGACTAGTTAAACAATATTATTTTTCCCAGGTTTTTTCGTTTCTTTTTTCTTGTCCTCGACTCTTTATCTGTCTTTCTCTTTTATGTTCTTGCTAATATTCTACGAGATTTTTTTTTTTGGGGGGGGGGTCAACGCGTTCGAGGTTAATAGGAGGAAGGAATCCACTATCAATGTAGTTAAAAGGGGGAAGTCCCACCGAAACCTACTAGCCTGACCTTAGTAAAAGGACAGGTGTTGATGCATTTATATCGAACACCGACAAGGAATACAGACCTCAAATTCAACTAAAGCTCATAGGCAAAATTTTAGAAAACAAAACAGCTAAGTTCTTAATTTCTTATTTCTGAACTTTCTCTATCTTAAATAATTGCATGTATTTACGTTGCTATGACTAGTAGTTGAAAAATATTTTTCCACGTAGCGCAATAGCAAAATTTCCTTTTATACTGTAACGTCATAGCTAAAGTGCATCTTCGTTGGGCCTACTCAATAGTAGATTAAACTCTCCCACACACCATAATGGCCGGTGAAATGTCTCTACAACAAATTTTGCTTATAATAGAATGAGAGCGAAATTAATCTTTAGTTTTTCATTATATTTAGAAGACGGTGACTAGACTTATTCTATCTACATATATACATGTATATATATATATATATATATATATATATATATATATATAGAGAGAGAGAGAGAGAGAGAGAGAGAGAGATATATATAGATAGATAGATAGATAGATAGATAGATAGATAGATAGATAGATAGATAGATCGATCGATAAATAGATAGATAGATAGATGTGTGCATATGTGAATGGAAAATTTCTTTTTTACTTACGGGGGCTCGAAAATACCCGAATAGTAGACGGGCGTAGGCTATCCTCTCTTGGAGTATTGGACCCATAGACCTTGTTAGGTCATTAATCTAAAAGAAGGAAAACTCTGACAATAAAACCTTGCTACTAACCACTTACGTCTTGGCAACAAACTGTTGGGAGGGAGGCCGCCTTAGTCTTGATCGACAACCTTCCTAGAGCTGGAATCTCGAAGAAAGTATCCGGTTTAAAAACATATAATTGTTTAAGGAGTAGATGGGCTCTGCCTATCGCCCGGCCTTTGCACCCTTTCTTTGTCTTTTAGCCATGCGTAGATGTACAAGCACTGTGAGGCCTCTAAAGACGCCTAGTACTTGGCCTTGTTTCCTGACTAGGGCAATGAACGCCGTCTCTCTTTCTTTCTATCTGGGCAACTTGGGGAAAGTTTTTTGTCGCTCTCGTTCCGACAGGTTGATGGTAAAAGTTAGACAGCTTGTCTGGTTGCTGTTTCCGACTGGTAGTTAGAAGCCCTGACTCTTAGGTGGCGCTAAGAACGGTTGCTCCGTCAACAGTTGCATAATATCGTGGGTAACTGTATGTGCCATGGCACGCATGGAAAGGGACCCTACAGTTATCCCCGGTGAGCTTTCCTGAGGCCACACCCCCCATGGACCAAGTCATGACTAATGGACTGGTTGTGTGAGCTTATTGGCGCCAAACCAGCACCCACTTTAGCCTACCCACTCTATCTCAAAACAAACATGAATATACAAAATAAAATAAAAACCTAAAACCTAAAACCTAAAACCTAACAAAAAACATCTTCGCCTCCGCCCTTGAGGCTCACATTCACAAATATCCGGGGACATAGAACCAACATTAACGACGTAGAAACTTTTCTCCTGACAAACTACCCGGATATCCTAGCACTAAGTGAATTAACCTTCAATCCTACATCTCCTCTCACCACTTTTACATGACTGATTACCTTCCACTCTACCGTAAGGACTCTGACAAACATATACATGGGCTAGGAGTTTATGTTCGGAACATCCTCCCCTTGAATAGAGAACATAGGTTAGAATGAGATGACTAAGCCTACATGTACTTTAGATTGACCTTACATCACAGAGTTAGTAACTTATATTTCTTATAACGTTCTCTTTCGACCCAGGACTGTTCACTACTTGACTCTGTCTCCGAAAGCTTAGATAGAGCACTCTCAATCGATTCGAATGCCCGAATACATGTATTTGGGGATTTTAATGCACACCACCGTGACTGGTTGGGATTTTTCAGCGTTACTGATGCAGCAGGGAACTCTACTTTTAATTTCTCCTCAGCTCACGATCTCTCACAGGCTGTCACGTTTCCGACACTCCTTCCTGATCGCGCGGACCAGCAAGCCTCACTTCTCGACCTGTTCTTGACCTCACTACCTGAGGCTTGTGTGGTGAATGCCCATAGCCTGACAGCAAACTCTGATCACGTTGTGGTAATGATACTTATCATTTCAAAAACTCGTTCAAAAGCTGAAGAGCCGTTGCTTAAAACGACGAAAAACTATGAGCAGGCTGATTTTGAATCTCTCAGGGATCACATCAGTGACGCCCCATGGGGTGTAACCTTCTCACTCCCTGCTGATCAGTGTGCAAATGAGCTTACTGAATGGGTCAAAGCAGGAATTGATGCTTATGTCCCCATGCGAAAATTCTTCAGCAAACCCCACTCTCCTCAATGGTTCACCTCAGAATGTACAGCTGCCATTGCTGAGAGGCAGAAGACATTCCGAAAATTCGGCCACCATAAGTCAACTGCGAACAGACAAAAATTTGTAGAGGCAAGAAATGATTGCAAAGTAGTGATAGATGAAGCAAAGAGAAGGTATACAGAGATAAGCAAAAAACGCATTCAGCCACGGAAACTAGGTACTTGTGATTTCTGGAAAATATACAATAGTGTGATGAACAATGGACAATTTCCCTGCTATCTAATCACAACGATGTTGTTTGCACGGCAACTGATAAGGCTGAACTACTTGCCCAGCGTTTCCCTTAAAACTCCACTTTAGACTCAGCAAACCACCCCCTCCCTAAATTCTCATTGCAGACTGAAACCACACCTGAGAACCTGGTCATCACCCAGTCTCAAGTCAGAGACATCATAAAAAACCTTGACACCTCCAAAGCCTGCGGGCCTGATCTTATACCAGTAATAGTAATAAAGAAATGTTCTGCTGAGCTGGCCCCTGTCCTCTTCAAACTATACAACAAATGCCTTACTGAATGTTGTTTCCCTGATAGTTGGAAAATTGCTTTTATGGCACCAGTCTTCAAAGAATTCTGGAGATAGAACTGATCCTCCAAATTACCGCCCAATCAGTCTACTCCCGATCTTTGCTAAAATCTTTGAATTATTAATCAATCTAGCGATAGTCCGGTACCTAATTAATGCTTAACTTATTTCTGATCATCAATACGGATTCAGACAAGCATGATCTACTGCAGATATCCTAACGGTCATCTCTGAACGCATATACCATACACTGGACAAGGCAGGTGAAGCTAGGGCGGTACCGCTGGATATATCCAAGGCTTTTGACAAGGTCTGGCATGAAGGGCTTCTCCTAAAACTGCACTCATATGGTATTACTGGACAAATATTTAATATTATTAAATCCTTCCTAACAAAACGAAAGATCCAAGTTGTCCTCGATGGGTGTTCATCTAAGCAACATGGCATAAATGCTGGTGTAGACCAAAGATCCACCCTACGACCTCTACTGTTCCTGATTTTCATAAATGACCTCCCTGATATCATTGCGACTGAGATAGGAATATGTGCTGACGACACCACGCTCTACCTTCGTCATGTGGGCTAAACCGACGCGCACATATCCGAGGCAATGGCTAAATCCTTAGAAAATGACCTCCAGTCTGTAGTGGAATGGGGTCAAAAATGGATGGTAACTTTTAATGCCGCAAAGACAACGTTACTTTCCTTCAATAACTACAAGACCCCTCTTCAACCACCGATTGTCATGACAAATAGCACCATGCCTGAGAGTTCATCATTCAAATTCATTGGCCTAACTTTCACAGATAACATGAATTGGAATCAATACATTGAAAACATTGCCAGGGATGCTGCAAAGAAGGTGGGTTTCCTTTACCATGCCAGTAAACTTCTTACACCTGACATTATCCTATATCTCTACAACGCCACCATCCGCCATGCATGGAGTATTGTTGGGCCTCATCCACTAATCTCCCCCTCTTAGACAAGGTAAAAAAACTAGTCACTATCCACCAAGTTCCAGCCCCTGTCCCATCGCCGCAATGTTGCTTCCATTGTGCCTATTTTACAAGTACTTCAATGGATTGTGCTCTGATGAGCTTGCTGCTCTAGTACCCCTACGACGCAAATTAACTAGACAAACCCGACAATCTGCCAAATCCCATCCATTCACTATAGAGGTCCCCAGATGCTGAAGAGCTTTTTACTCCAAAAGCTTCTTTCCTCGTGCTGCTGGACTTTGGAACTCACTCCCTGCTCCATGTTTTCCTGACGTTACTGCCGTGCAGAAATTTAAAACTAATGTAAACAAACATCTCGCTGCGCAGCTTCTAATCTAGGTTGACCTCCCCGCCCAAACCTTCACCCTTTGTATTCAGTAGTCCCTTACGTTTACAGTGGCGGCCTGCATTGTTTAGGATGAACTATGTTTAAATGAAAAAGACAGACAGACAGATTATCTAGTCTCGCTACACCTGACATCCGCGTGTGTTGCTTACCCCATTTTGGGGGAGAGCCGCTAGACACGTATCCTTTAAGAGAGAGCTTCATCCGGAAACCACATAGTCTTCAACTTCCGTCTGGTGTCACTCTCTGACCCCTTGACCTCTAAACTGTTCCACGCAAACACTATTATACAACGATTTGTGTTGGTATTTCAACACTGACAAGTTAAATACTAAACCATGACCAGACCAAAGGATAAACGCTCAAAATGCACACACACATACACACATATATTTATATATCGATGTATATGGGGCAGATGTGTTTGTATGTGTTGCGACATCACTGCTAGACGGTTGATCTAATAACGAAACTAACCACAAATTTAGAACAAGCACCTTCGATTCAATTTATGTTATTGAACTTTTTTTACATTATTAGAAAATTAAAACTATATTGAAAACAAATTTTCATTTTTCAGCCAACCGACCTACATACTTATAATAATCTAAACTGATAAAAATTTCAAGATTTTTTTAGTCAAATCATCGAACGTATTTTTTCTTTAAATCTTTCTATTTATTGAACTATTTTCAATCTATAACCATACTTCGAACTCATAAATACCATAAGTAGGTTAAAAAAATTAAATCTTTTCGTTTGTTCGGTGGCCGTGTACATAAAGTGTTAGCCTCCATTTAGTTGTATGCAATTTTACAGGGTTCGAATCTAACACTAAACACTTGTTTTCTTTGGCTTTTTAGAAAATAATCTTCAATTTATTTCCTAGATCATAATAATAATAATAATAATAATAATAAAGCTAATTACTATTTTATTAATATTTTATTTCGATTTAAATTTAAAAGAATAACTTATTTTTACTTGAACTAACAAAGGTTTTAGAAACCCGGCATTGACGAGTAGTTTAACTAGTATATATTCATATGGCCTAATACTTATGGCGCTTGCTTGCGGAGTCTACGTTGATTGTGTGGCAGGGGTTCGAACCGTGCGATTGTCTGAAATAAGCATTCCCTACACTGATGAGAGCGAAAGCTTGAAACGCTAGCGTATGTAGGATAAAATAATTTGATATTATTCACTTAAAATATATCTATCTATCTACGTTAATGTTTGTATTACAGAAGATCAGAACAACAATTGTTTTTCATATGCAAGATGTAAATTAGAATGATAAACAAATCCAAAATAGATTAAAAATTAAAATTTAAACATTTGAAGGAACTTATGAAAATTATGATCTTTGATCGATTTTTATATGGTCATTTGATTGAATTTATATATATATATATATATATATATATATATATATATATATATAATTAGTACTTCATGTATCCACATAAAATATTATAAGGAGATATAATTTTTTATGTGTCAGTTTTCAGTATTTACTTCAACAGTGCTCGATACGTAAGTAGAGCATTTAGCCTGACGATTCCCCCCGGGGATGAAACACGGGAGCCTCTGTGTAGCTTGATTGCCATATATATTTTCATTGCTTACTACCTATATATATATACCTTCATCCTTCTCTTCCCATATATATATATATATATATATATATATATATATATATATATATATATATGCTCTTAATTATGTAATAACACTTCATTGAGCTTGTAACTGGAAATTTTCCGATACTGTAAGGAGTATGGAATTGAAAATATACATTCATTAAACACACACGCGCATACACACACAAACACACACACACACACATATACAAACTGTGTTTCTCACTTTATTGCAGATCATAATATTGTTAATAACTTCAATAATATAAATCGCACAAGTTTGAAATATTGCACACTGAACGAGTGCTCCTAAGTAGGTAAGATACCAAAATATTTTGCAAATCTATACTATATTTCTAAAGTTATAGACATTTATATATTTGTTAGCCACTTTCACTGTTTCTCGCTTTATTGCAGGTTTGTTAAAATACAGTCAATAGGTGATGAAACAAAAATTGACTTAGCAGGGTTAATTATTTTAATCATTTAAATCATAAGTAACAATATGAATGAAATGTAAGGAAGAAATCACCAGATAGGCACCACAAAATTGAATAATTTATCAACAAATCTCCCATTTCTTGAAATTACCGTCTGCAGTCTCCCATCAACAGATGAAGTCAATCTGTTGATTTGGGAAAGTGTTATGCTACTAGCAACATCAGCCATTTTATTCCAGATGTAAATTATTGTCCTCCTTCATACACCTTCCTCTTTAAAATTGACCAGAGCTGCTCAATCGGGTTTAAGTCAGGAGAACAAAGCGGCCAAGTCATGAGACTTTCTCCCTTGATGCCCAGAGATGCGAGGAAGGTAGTCGTAACCTTTGCTGTATGAGATGGAGCATTGTCGTGCATAAAAATCAGTTGGCGTAGACGAAGTAAAGGCAGGTCGTCCAGCCAAAGTGAAAATGCTCATCTAAGAACGATGGCTTGTGAGTTTCACACCCTCTGGCACTCGGAAAGGTCCAATTAATTTATCACCTATGATACCCGCCCAAAAAATAACTCCCCCGCCACCTTGTTGGCGACGAACGCGATGTGAGATAGCAGCTCTGGTAGGACTCCAAACTTTAGCCCATCCATCCGGACCATCAAGTGTGGCTCTAGCTTCATCTGTGAATAGAACCTGTTGGAAGTCCGTTTTCATGTATTTTTCTGGTCACGCAATGCGTTTTCCCTTATAGGTTTTGTTCAAGGGAGGCCTGGAAATGGGCTTCACGTTCCTGGCCATCTCATTCAAGATACTGCATCTGGTCTTCCTGGACATCGGAACAACGCCAGCTTTGCCAGAAATGGAGGCGCTAATGCCATTTGGTTCCCTAATAATCTGTCTGCGTATTTTTTGCATATCGCGAGGGGAAATGCTACTTCTTGTACTCTTATCTTTCCTTGGTGCAGTGTTGGGCTTCTTAACTAAAGAAACAAAGGTTCTCTTATCCCTTCCCAGTTCCTTGACTAAATCCAGAAGTGTCAGTCCTTCTGCAAGGCCAGCTACAACCCTTT
The DNA here is from genome assembly GCA_963556195.1 of Sepiola atlantica. Lineage (NCBI taxonomy): Eukaryota > Metazoa > Mollusca > Cephalopoda > Sepiida > Sepiolidae > Sepiola > Sepiola atlantica. The sequence continues at coordinate 18,302,244 of OY744550.1, read as the reverse complement.
GCCTTTCAGTAGCAGTCAACCGTCGATTTTTGGGCATTTTTACAAACCTGCAATAAGCGAGAAACAGTGAAAGTGGCTAACAAATGCATAAATGTCTATAACTTTAGAAATATAGTATAGATTTGCAAAATAATTTGGTATCCTACCTATTTCGGAGCACTCTTCCAGTGTGCCAAATTTCAAACTTGTACGATTTATATTATTGAAGTTATCAACAATATTATGATCTGCAATAAAGCGAGAAACCCAGTTTATATATATATATATATATATATATATATATATATATATATATATATATATATATATATATATATATTGACTTACATGAGTGATTTTCCACTGAACGACTTGTGACTTAAGGGTTTTTTTTTAATTTAAAATTTATTTTTTTAATTGTTATTCTTATTTTTAGTTTTAATGGTTGAGAAACTTCCGAGACTATAACTATATATATATATATATATATATATATATATATATATATGTTAATGTTCATAATATAAAGATAATTATTTTATCTTAGAACATATCGTGATAGGCAGATGCTCGATACTGGTGATAGAGCATTGTTATAGGAAATATTGAAATGATGAAACAAGTAAAGTTACATACTTTACAAGTTTATTATAATCATCAGGAATATAATAAAAATAACTTTTACTCTATAGATTTTAAAAGAATTCCTCTTATCCTCGGAAGATAAAAAACGCTGTAAATTGCCTATGATATTAGCAAGTATGAATTTGAAAATTTGCAACAAAATTTTAAGATGTGCTTAAAGAAAAAGTGGCGTGGAGATGAGAACTCCCATCTACCGGCTCCCCCGGTTTCGGATAGAGGAACTACCTCTAGATATAGAGGTCAGCTGCGAATACACAAAATAAGCAGTGCGAGACAAAATCACGCAAGCCACCCCACCAGGGTGGCGGTGAAACCAAGAGGAGCAGTTTGGTGGGTGTGTGTTCGCAGCGGATGCACTCGCAAGTTCAGGTCAATTGTAGAGCATATTAGTTCAACAAATTGGGGTGGCGTCCCTAGACACAATACAGCTATCGAAAGATCTATTATGACTCATTCACAAATTTAACGCTCAAACCGCATCGCCCGTCGCGCGGGTCAACAAAGAGGCGCTATCTGCTGAGGTTCCGACACCGGCCACGGTGTTAGAAAAGCAAACTACGGAGTCTTAAACAGCGAGACATAAACCAGCACGTTTAGTACAGTGTAAAAAGTATACTACAGTTTGATCTTTTAATGTACGCACACTTAGCTTAATCAACCAACTTCCAGAGTTGACTGCCTTTTTCTGCGGAGCACAACATTGACTAACTGTTCACCCGACTTAAAGCATATCGTCGCAGGAAACGGGTGTGGTTTCATATCTACTTCTGCCTGGAAAACCTCCAACAATTCTACAATTGGCGGTGTATGAATGCTACTCAGTCCACATGCATTGAAGGCACTAAACAGGCACTAATAAGGTACTAAAATACCTTCAATAGAAATACCGAAGTAACAGCAATTTCTTGCTACTGCCCAACAAATATGGCCAATGAAGATGATATAATCATGTTCTATCAAGATCTATCTTCATTCATAAAACAGGTGCCAAAACTTAATTCTTAATTCTTGGAGCAGACATGAAGGCTCAAATAACTAAAGACGGTTTTCACAGGCATAGCAATCATGATGTTACTAACAGAAATGGTTAGCTCTTTCACTAGTTCATCATTAAAAATGGCCTCATGTTTCTGAACACTAGATGTAAAAAACGATCTGCTAAGCTTTGGACAAGTACATATCCAAACGGTGCAAAGGCTCAATTGGATTATATATTAATCAACAAAAAATGGGTGAACAGTGCCATCGACTGTGCAGCATATGATACATTTGACACTGTCTTTTCAGACCATAGGATAGTATCCGTCTTAGTTTAAGAAAAAAACAAAAGAAAAACAAGTACTCTAAAATATACGAATGGTCAAGATTGTCAGACCAAAATATCTGCAACCAATATGCCATCACACCGAGAAACATATTCAGTGTACTTCAAGAAATGGCAAACATTTTTGAGCAACTCGTCATCGTTCGCAAAGAAGCCAGAAGGAAACACATCCGATTGAAGCCGAAGAAGAAAATGGAGAGTACCCTGTGAAACAGCTGCAGTTTCAGAAAAGAGGGAAGTCCTAAAACAGACTTCCAAACTGAAGAGGAGCAATCCAACTGCAATCAATGAATTAAAATTGTCAAAAGCACCAAAAGACTATGAAAACTGAGCAAGAGCATCTCTCCAAAGAAAGATTGACATAATCCGATCTACACTGGAAAATAGACAATTGGCACTGGCATGGAAAACGGTAAATGACGTCGTTATCGGAAGAAAAAGCTCTACAAAAGTAAAGCTTAAAGCCTCAAGTGAGAAAAAAGGCTTACACTATGAAAAATCACTTCAGCAATATTCTGGGAAAAGTACCAACAGTCAATGCCTTGCCGATTGAAAACGTCATCAATGGACGACTCAATATTAAAACTGGACACTTTAATATAGATGAAATCGAAACAGTTCTACGAACATTAAAAAATGGTAAAGCAGACGAAAACACAAACATTCAATGACATCCTGCTTGAATTTTGTAACAAACTACGGAAGAATAACTCTAACAGCCATTTCTGCCAAAATATACAATGCGATAGTGTTGAAGCGAATCCGACCTGGAATTGAGAAAGTTCTTACACGAAATCAAAATGGCTTTAGGAAAAATAGATAAACATCTGCGCAAATCTTAACGGTTCGAAGGATAATGGAGGGCGTACAAGAAAGAAATCTGAAAGCAGTCTTGTTGTTCATGGATTTCTTGAAGGCTTTCTATTCGATACAAAGAAGAGATGAAGAAATTATTTTGGCATATGGTATTCCGGACGAGACTGTTGATGCAATAATGATCTTGTACGACATAACTTAGTCTATGATGCGGTCGCCTGATGGAGACATCGAATATTTTAAGTCATTTCAGGTGTTTGTCAGGGTGATACTATAGATCCGTATCTATTCATAATTTGCTGCGACTACATCCTCCGTATGTTAATTGACAAGTTAAACGAAAAATGCCTGACATTGGTACCTCCAAGAAGCAGAAGGTATCAGAAAAATCACAGACGCAGGCTATGCTGATGGTATTGCAATCTTTGCTGACACAACTAGACAGCCCTACTACACTGTCTTGAAGAAACGGTAAATTGCATTGGTTTTTTTGTCAACACAAGCAAAACAGAGCATATTCTCTTAAACAAACAATGGAAATATATCTTCTGTCTTGGTAGTAAAGTTGCCAAGAAAAAATCCACAGAGTGTTAGCTGATGGTGCGAATCAGCAAGGCCTGGGCAGGAGTGGGCAAGATTAAAGCGATCTGGAAGTCAAGTCTTCCTACCAAGGTGAAACGTGACTTTTTTTAGCCATTGTTGCATCGGTACTCGAATATGGAAGTAGCACTTGGACTTTCACCAAAAGATTGGAGAAGAGAATTGTTGGTGTATACACCAGAATGTTAAGAGCTACCTTTAACATCTGGTGACAGCATTCCACGAAAGAACAACTCTATGGATACCTCTCTCAGATTTCAGCCCTGATCAGAGAAAGAACTAGATTTGTTGGACATTGCTGAAGGGGAGGGGGCTAAGGATAAAATCATCAGTGATCTTCTTCTGTGGATGCTAAAACAGGGATGTGGCTCAGTGGGTAGACCGCACAGAACTTACATCAAACGGCTAATAGAAGACTAAGAATGCACATATGAAGACCTACGAGGTGTGATGGAGGATAGAGAGTCAGGAGGATCCAGCACGACGAATAGTTTAAAGAAAGTTTCAATAATGAGTAGAAAGTCATTGTATCAATGCAGTTATTGAATATGGTATTATGAAGTGAAAAGTGATAGATTCAAATTAAAGTCAAGAGGATAAGAGTAATTATTTGAAAATACATGGATTAAAGGTAATTTTGTTATATTCTTTGTTTAAACACCTGATCATGATTATAATAAACTTGTAAAGTATGTAACTTTACTTTTTTACCATTTCAATATTTCCTCTCTCTCTCTCTCTCTTTATATATATATATATATATATATATATTATTATTATTATTATTATTAGTAGTAGTAGTAGTAGTAGTAGTAGTAGTAGTAGTAGTAGTAGTAGTAGTAGTGTGTTTGTTGTTCTTTTTACTATAATTGCTCTACTTTTAAGAGTATTGGACACTTTGGAGAAAAATACAAACTATTTATCATTTTAAAATACTAAATTTGGTATGAACGTCGCTTATATATGTAACATATAAAGTTATCTAGTCGGATTTTCAATTTACTAATAAAATCCGTCCGAGAAAGCGATACTTGATTCCGACTAGCTTTTTTTCTTTGTTCTTTCTATTATGTTATTGGCATGAATATATTTTATATGGCTTTAGTTATTTCTTTCTGAAAATACTTATTCCGGGTTAGCAAACTGTTAGAGTGAATAATGTTTCCCTTAATCTCCGAAACAGATTAAAGGAGCGTTATCGTGTGCAATTATACCGAGTTAGTTTTACTTCATTCTTACAAAATAAATATATGCATTCCACGTTACTTACATATTATTATTATTATTATTATTATTATTATTATTATTATTATTATTATTATTATTATTATTATTATTATTATTTACTCACTAGGAGTTCTCACACAGGTCATCAGTGATTGCTCACCGACAACCGGTGGTATTCCCTGGAGTCTGAGTGACAACAAGCCTCCCCAGATTTCCAGTATTCTCCACCTCTTTTCGATAGCCACCGCAAATAAACTTGCAGTATCACAACAGCCGTTTACCATTGATTTCTCGCTGGTAATGGCCATTGGTCTTCTCTGGGATTTGGGTG
>OY744550.1:18287322-18294822 GCA_963556195.1 Sepiola atlantica | reverse complement strand
CGCTACCTCGACGCCTATCTCTCTGGTCAAACTTCGCATTGCCTTGGCTGGATCTGTTTTCAGCTTTTCGGCGAATTTTGTGCAGACAGTCTCAAACTCAACCCAATATTATGCCCCTTAAAACCCTTTAAAATACCCCAAAGAGACTGAAATTTGGGAAATATATACGAATTGATGTCTAATACATATTGTTTAAATTTCAAAAGATCAAAGATATCTGAATGTTCACGAAAAGTTTTCACCCCACTCTCTTTGCACCATTTTGCATAAAAGTAAATCAAAATAAATATAGATCATATTATCACCACTTACGCCTGACAGCTGTGTTCTAAAACTCATAAGTATCGGTTAATTAGTTTAGCAGTGAATCCTATACATATAAATATATACACATACCTAACTTAATGTAACAACGCCCTCTTCACACAGTTTGATATTCATTATGCAGAATAAAGGAAAATGGTGAACTAAAATTCGCTCTTATATTAAGTGTACAACAGATTTTAATATTTAAATTACCAACTCGAGTAGAAACGGCGGGTGCAATTTTATTTTTATTTTTTTTGTGTGTAACTTGTAGCGTTTATCCTTCGGTGCCCAAAATGACAGTGCTCAAAATCGTTTCTGTGCACCGACTTCGCGCACACATTCACCTGAATTAATAAAAAAAATAACAATATTTTGAACCAATCAAAATATTTTTTTCTGAATTTCATCTGAATTCCCTTTTTAGATCGATCTTAACGCCATATAAAGCCAGATTTTTCCTTCAATAAACAATTCAGACAAAAATTCTAAGACAGTGTTAACATCCATATTACACTACGTTTTCCCTCGCCCAATTTCTTTCTACAATTCTCAATTCACTTAAACACATACTGTTATACACATACATTGCTTAATTCCCTTCAATGTCGTCTGCTGATTTACGCTGATTGTAAACAAATGTATAAACGTATTCATTTTAACGCTCATAAAAATTCTTCACGGAACTTTTCTACAAATAAAAAATGAAATTGCATAAAATGAACATTAATTTTAATAATAACTTTTAATCAAATGCAAATTTTATAACTGAGTGGGAAAGTTTGGAGTACAATTTTTCTTACCCGCCGATAATTCACGGCCCTTAAATAATCGACTAAAACTACTTAATTAGCTCAGTGTATGGATTCCTTTTGTTCTGCAAAGACTCTCAAAATATGAACAAACATTAACGGTAGAAGTTGACATAGATATGTAAAATGTCAACTTCCACCCTTTAAATATATATAAAATATATAATTTGATAACTTATGTTTTTAACTTATTATTTAGTTTGTGTTTAGCATGACATATTTCTCGACCTCTTACATTTGAGTATTGCCTAAAACTGTATTCTGTAAAATGTTTTATAAAAGCGGTTCTCCCCCAAAACGAGAAGCCTGAAAAGGGTCCCTAAAAAACTTTATTTTGAATATGTGAGCTGTCCCTCATATGCTTTCATAAATGCGGATATGTTCGTGTGTGTATGTGTGGTTTATAATGATATTATGTTTTAGTAATCATTTGACAGACTTGAAACATTCACACTATCACAACATCGACTGAAGAATTGACTAGATTTAGTATCTTTAGTTCTGCGGGCGGACACTGCAGTTTTTCTGATAGAAGATCATAAATGTTAGTGTTCATTGGAATATATATATATATATATATATATATATATATATATATATATATATATATATATATATATATATATATATATATATATAGTACAGAGTTAGAATGTTTCGATGGGAATCCGAGTAAGAGAGCTCAGTGTACTTGTTAACAGAGCAGGAATAAATTTAAAGTAAATTAACTAAGCACACATTAGGGCTGCCCGCATTATAAATTATTTCGACCTAGATAGGTCTCATCAAACACGTAAACAGACACATTTCGGAACTGAATGATGAGAAAAACGTTACATACCGTCTTTAAATAGAGAAAAAAAACATGGAGGAAAAAAACAGAAAAAATTCCCGTTGATAATTGGTCGCTTGTAAGAAAGAGGAGAAGGGGGGAGTAAGAGGCAATGTTAGGTTAAAAGGCCACGATGTCTAGTCGTGATTTTCTGTGATGGGAATCGTAAAAATAGAGAGGGATGGAGAGAAGGGGGTGAGAAAAATAAGCAATTAACTTCCCCTATTTTAATGCGAAGTCTATTTTAAATGGTGAAAGGACATTAAAAAATATTCACGATAAAAATATTCGATTAAAATTTAGTTGACCAAAATAATTATAAAACGAAAAATGTGGGATATGTTACAGCGCAAAGATTATAATGCATAGAATGAGACGAAATTTACAAAAAGTTTATTTACAACTTAGCATTTTTCTTTTTGTTCCTAATAGTCCTAATAGTTCGGAAAAGAGATTACCCCCCCTCCTTTTTAAAAGTGAATTATATTTTAAATGTTGGAAGGACATTAAAAATATTCACGATAAAAATATTCGATTAAAATTTAGTTGACCACAATAATTATAAAACGAAAAATGTGGGATATGTTACAGCGCAAAGATTATAATGCATAGAATGAGACGAAATTTACAAAAAGTTTATTTACAACTTAGCATTTTTCTTTTTGTTCCTAATAGTCCTAATAGTTCGGAAAAGAGATTACCCCCCCCCCCCTGTTGAAAGTGAATTATATTTTAAATATAAATATATATATACAAAGTTAAAGGAAATAAACTAAACACACATAAGGGCTGTCCGCATTATAAATTATTTCGACCTAGATGGTTCTCATCAGACGCGTAAACAGCCACATTTCGGAACTGAATGATGAGAAAAAACGTTACATACCGTCTTTAAATAGAATTAAAAAACACGGAGGAAAAAAAAGAAGAAATTCCCGTTGATAATTGGTCGGTTGTGAGAAAGAGGAGAAGGTTGAAATAATTTATAATGTGGACAGCCTTAATGTGTGTTTAATTTATTTCCTTTAAATTTATATATATAAGTCGGTCAGTTTCAGTTTTAACAATATAATGTATCAGCAGATTGCTGGGGTGGCGATGGGTAGTCCTTTGGGTGCTATCCTAGCGAACATTTTCCTATGTTTTCAGGAATATTTGCTGTTTACTCGGGTTACTGAACCCTTTCGTCATTGGCGTTACGTGGACGATACTTTTGTTATTTTTGGGTTCCTAATGAGGCAAGTGATTTTTTTCTGAAACTGTAGTGCTGGGTGGAGCACCCAGCACTACAGTTCACCATGGAAGAAGAGGAGAATGACTCTTTACCATTTCTGGGCGTTATAGTGGAAAGGACGGAGAACAAATTCACTACAACTCTATATAGGAAACCGACGTTTACGGGCCTGTATATCAGTTGGGATTCATTTTGTTCACTTGCGACTGAAATTAGAAAGATAACTGATATTCTTACCAACAATGGTTTCCCTGAGGATCTAATTTCAAAATGTATTCATCGAAAACTTGTGAAATTTAAACCCAACATTTTCTATGGTCCACCCAAATGTCCCGTTTATTTGAAACTTCCTTTTATTGGTTCTGTCAGTAAATGTTTTTCGGATAAAATTTCATCGGTTGTATCTCGTTGTTTTTATGCAGTACAGCCCCGTGTGGTGTTTGGCACCAGAACTGCCTTCCCAGATCTTTCAGAAAGATGTACTTCCTACAGTAGAGAAAAGTTTGATAATATATAAATTTAAATGTCAGTGTGAAGCTTACTATATTGGTCGTACTCTTCAACGCTTGGAAGTCAGAATGGCCCAGCATATTCTTTCATGTTTTTGCAGATCACGTGTCGTAAAGAGGAATATATCGACGGACGCATCTGGGTCTCTACAAAGAACATCCGGGCGTTTACAGAGCATATCCGGCTCACAAGTCCACGAGTCATCCATTGGACAGCACTTGTATGATAATAAAAAGTGCGGTGAGGCGTATTCCGATGGTTGTGTTCGCATTGTTCACAAGGCCCGTTCTTAAGGTGTTGGCGACCGTGAGTGTAACAATGCGAAAGCCTTCGCTCTCCAGGCAAAAAGAGTTGTCTCATAAATTGGACTTATTTAGAGACCTCTAAAAATTTTTAAAAAATACTTTGCCTCTATCACGTCCATATCTTTTCTGTTTATAATGGCGATATCTAATCTCCCTGTTTTTTTCTCTCCACGTTACTATTTTCCCCGTTTTTAAGCGATATTCGATGACGTTTCCCTTGAAAATGTGTCGGTTGAAAGGTACCTTGAGATTTAATTTGTTAATTTTAGTCGAACTTTCTTATTCTTTTTAAAAGTTTTTAATTGAATGTCTTCCGACGATTACATTTATTATTATAATTCTCCTTCCTCTTTTTTTCTTAATGTGATATTGCTCTGACTCGCTCTGACTCTGTTTATTCTATTTAAAAGCTTGATAAAATTATGTACCACAATGATTCTGCATATATATATATATATAGAATACAGAAAGAAAAAAATCACATACACATTGCAACTGTCAGAATGTATAATTTATTTCGACTTCCTAGTCTCTTCAGAATGCTAACGGGACAGCTACATATTGGAACTGACGTAAAAAAGAAATATTCACCAGCCAAAAAAGAAATATCATATGCAGAGAGAGAGGGGGATAAAAAAGGGGGGAAAGCAACACACTTAAGTTAAAATAATCAAAAAAGAAGGGGAGGGAAATATAAAGAGGTCATATGATATGTATCTCCAGCTGAAACAAAATAAAATTTTAAACTTAATATTACGATACGTCTATGAAACTCTCCGAATCATGTTTGTCATGCATATGTTGACACGAAGCAAAACCCCACTGCTCCCTTCACCCGCGAGACCACCAAAACCAGACAGCCAAAAGAAAAGTAAAAACAAAACAATCTGAGAAAGAAAAAAGAAAGAAGAAAAAATGGCCGAAAATCAAGTGAGCCAGACAGAAGCATAGAAGAAGAAAATAAAGAAAGACCTAACTGATGGATTAATGTATTTATATCAGTTTGAGACAACCTGGTTTAATCTAGTGAAGAATTCAGGCGATAAAATAATATTGATGTCAAAATTAAATAGTAATAATAATGATAACAATACTAAAATAATAATACCAATAATATTATTATTAATAATAATAAGACTAATAAGAATAATAACAAATCTAATACTACTAATTTAAATAATAATAATTATAATACAACTAATAGTAATAATAATGGCAATAGTGATAAAACTAAACATAAAAAAATCAAGATAATCATAATAATAGCAATGATAATATTCATATTGGTAATAATAATAATAATAATAATAATAATAATAATAATAATAATAATAATAATAATAATAATAATAATAATAATAATAATAATAATAGTAATCGCAATATTTATGATAGTGTTAATAATGATAATACTAATAATATATAATATATAAATAATACTTTATAATAGTTAATAATAGGTAATAATAAGGATAATAGTAATAATGATCGTCTTAATAATAATATTAATAGTAATAATGTTCAAATGATAATCTTATATATTCAAATTAGAAATTAAGAATAGAATAAGATAAAATAAAATATGTAGAGAAAGTCGAAGTACGAATTCATCAAATTTCCAATAACAACAAAACAAATAAATAATAAGAAATAAATAAAAATAAAAATAAAAATAAAAATAAAATTAAATAAAACTAAATAAAACTAAGAGGATCGTAATGGGAGGTATTTAGGGAAATGGTATCGTAATTCCAAAATAGTTAAGAATAACCATTTTAATCCAAAACAAATATTAATAAAGATAAAAATAATTAATTAATTCCAACCTGAGATACACACTAACGGACCAAAATTTTGGTAAATTCACAATTCAGGATTACTGTATATCTCTAATTAAGAGTTACTGGTAATTTTAAATTTAAATTTAAAGTTATGTTTGCATTTGACCATCAGTTCATCTCTTCTATTTAAAAGTGTGATGTGTTCGTATCTAAGAATCCGTATTTTTTCTTCTCTGCACAAATTACATATCTGTCTAAATCCTCTAGGGGTACTGCAATTACACAAAATTGACCAAGAGACCACCGGTGTAAGATTTTCGTTATTCAGTGACAGCCACACTTTAGCCAACTCCGTTATATTGATAAGTTCTGGGTTCACAAAAGAGTGCGTATGGTTATAAAATCGCTGTTTCCAGTCCCCCGCAGATATACCGATATAAATTTTCTTGTCCATGGTATTTTCATCCGGAAAAATAGTGGCCTTGTAAACCACGCACTTCACTTTACAATTACTATCTAGTGGGCATTTACTTTTTACTTGACAATTACAATTATTTCTTTTTATATTAGTATTATAAGGTTTATTTAATAATTTATGGTTATATGCATTTTAATGCTATCCTTGTTCTTTGTACAGGAATAACTAATTTTAACCGTTTTTCTATTAAATATCTAACTTAAAGGATTATTTGTGTTAAAATGCTAATCTATTAAATTTAAGAAGGACTTGCCTATATTAATGCTTGATAGATGGCAGTATGGTGGTTAAAACCATATTATTTTGCGGCATCTATACCTTGATTTACTTTTATTTTTAATCTCGATATATTCTAATTCTTTAGTGTAACAACTAATCTTTAATGCTTTATTATAAATATTCTTATTTGCCTAAAAATGTCTTTATTTGCTGAAAGTTTGTTAATTCTAGTATTAATAGTTTTAGCTATTTGTTTAATAATGCACTTAGGGGGTTAGATCTAATGTTGATGTAGATTGAAGTGTGATTATCTTTAATAAAAGGGTTAAATATTCCCTCTTTTAAGTTTAATATTATATCTAAATAGTTGACTTCATTACAATAAGATGTTATCTCTAGTTTTAGTCCTAAATATTTAAATGCTCTATTTAATTTTTTTCTGGATACAAGATACTAAAGTGCCGCTACTATTGGGAACTATAATTAGCCCATCGTCCCTATATAACCCCACTAAATTAGGATCTACAATTCTAATAATCGTGTAAATTTTATAAATGCCCACCAGATCAGCAATCTGTGACGGATCAAAATCTCCCATCAGGGCATCAAATTCAGTATTGTTTTGCTTAATCCAAGTCTCATTATCACTAACCAGAATGGATTTCCTGCAAGCTATAATCAGTCTCACCTGTTCGTCGGATATCTTCACGAAATTCCTGGCATAGTTAATGCTGTTGATTACCAACTCCTTAGAAATTGAAGGGTAAAAATCCATGATGTCTAATTGTATAAATGAGGCACTTCCCTAATTGTACATTTCGTTAAACCACTTGATAGTATCCGACAAATCCTTCCAAAGATTAAAATGTGTAGATATTAAAATCACACTCATTTACATTCTGGAGAATTTTCATGAAGATGTGGCCAAGCTCCGATTTGGTTGAGTTAATTAATCTCGACCGTTTGTTATTCTGGAAGTTTTTTTTTGTTATCCTTAATTAAAATTTTTTTAATCTATTTTAC
>OY744550.1:18214822-18284822 GCA_963556195.1 Sepiola atlantica | reverse complement strand
TGTAAACATTGTTAAAAAATTATAGTATTTTATTTTAAACATTTTTCTGGTAGTCTTCTTTTCCATTAAAATCAAAAACATAAAAGATGTTCAATAGGTTTCACAGGTTTCACGAACGTTATCAATTCTTCGTCGAATCATCCTCAGGTGCCAAAAGCAAATGAACAAAAAAGCTGGAGAAAATAGGGAATTTTAAAAAGACAGCGGAGAAACGCGCAGAGAAGGTTTTAGCAAATATATATATATATATATATATATATAGTGTTATAATGGAATAATTCCAGGAAGAAATCCGGGTAAGAGAGCTCAATGTGGTAAACAGAGCAATAATAACGTAAAATATAATAACACGAAATTACATGATTGTCGATGCAATAATTTATTTCAACCTTGCGGTTTTATTCAAGCATCCAACTTAACAATTACATTTTTGAGACTGATAGAAAACTGAATTTATCCTCGGCACTTCGAACACAATCAGAGGGAGTGGTGGTACTTTGAGATATTCGTTTATTCTGATTATTTACTTAAAATAAGATAGCGAATTAAATTAAGTGTATAATATTATCACTAGACAATATTAGATTAGAATTAATTATAGGCTTCCATAGATTATAAACTAATGTAAGATGAATTTGTGAAAATCAGAGTATTAAAATATTACATTTGGAATATAATCTTAAATAATTTTTAATTTTCGAATTGATTCTGACACGCGAATCTAGATAGAATGAGGGCACGAGAAGTGTCAATCGGCTGATGACACGCGAACATGTGTTAATGTCTTATCCTATTCCCTTTCCTCTTTTCGTTTGCCGGGCCGAAAACTGAATTTCGGGCTAGCCAAAAATTGTGTGTGTGTGATGTTAAGAATATGTATATGTGTGCGTGTGTATGGAGGCGTATGTCACCAGGTCGGATATGTAGAAAGAATATGTGCGCTTAACTCAGACGTTATTATTTTAAAAAAATAAAATAAACAAAAAAAACCATAAGATCCCTTTAGATTACTTTAGTTAAATATAAGATGTTAATTCCTACTCGCTCTATATTGGGTGTTCAAACTGGCTGCTACCACCACTGCCTCTGATTGTGTTCGAAGTGCCGAGGATAAATTCAGTTTTCTATCAGTCTCAAAAATGTAATTGTTAAGTTGGATGCTTGAATAAAACCGCAAGGTTGAAATAAATTATTGCATCGACAATCATGTAATTTCGTGTTATTATATTTTACGTTATATATATATATATATATATATATATATATATATATATATATATATATATATATATATATATATATATAACATAAAATATAATAACACGAAATCACATAATTGTCGATGCAATAATTTATTTCAACCGTGCGGTTTTTTCAAGCATTACTCAGACAATTACATTTTTGAGACTGATAGAAAATTGAATTTCCCTACGACAATTCAAACACAACCAGAGAGAGTGGTGGTAGTAACCAATTTGATACATCTTTTATAGAGAGGGGGTAATTTAAAACTTATATTTAACTATGGCGGTCGAAGGGGAGGGATCTTTAAGTTAATCAACTAAAAACTGCCGTGTCAAAATTATGACACATACGACTTGACGATATCATACATATAGACAACTTTACTCACGCGCATACACAAAACTAAATACGCACACATCCTATGCGCACGCACATACATAATCTCACTCGCACATTACCATAACTAAGCATAATCACATACACAACTTTTATTCATACATCTCTAGCCGAGACGAAATGCGTCCGGCGAAACTCGTGTTCTCAAACTCTTGCTATCATCAGGGATGTTAATCTCAGACGGTCAGAATCAACCTAGACTCCGTAGGAAAGCGCCATAGCCATTAAGACACGAAACATTAACACATTCCAAGAAGGAAATTTTGGTTCTATTTATGCTAAGGACGTCATATCTAGAAAGACTGACTAAAGATTCTACGAACGTTGTCGGAATATGCCTTATAGCTACGTGTCAGTCTATTTTTAACTTCTCCAAACAGGGCTCAACTTTAATCGTATAAAAGAGGCTTATAACAATATTGATTTTACATAAATAATATGAAATTATTTTTACCTACATATGTGTGTGTACACATTTGCATATGTTCCCTTTCTAAATATATTTAAATTTTATTATACCCTATCTCTATATATATTCCCCAAATTTACAGATGTTCGTGTTCTTTGTAACTTTTAACTTTTTCGCTCTTGATGAAGCCCACGCAACAGTTTGGCGAAACGTTGAGTTTTAGGTTTTCTGTTTTTATTTTTATTTCATACTGTCGGATTTATTTTATCCTTTCATATATATATATATATATATATATATATATATATATATATATATATATATATAAATATATATATATATATATATATATATATATATATATATATATATATATATATATATATATATAGATATATATGAATATACGTTGGATTGGGGTTGAAAAATACTTGTAATCCAGGGTTTCGAATCGTGTGACCGGTTGTGAATAGTCGTACTTCTATGCTGATGAGTCTTGATTGAAAAGAGACGAAACGTATACGTCCATAGATAAATAAACAATAACAAATATTTATATTTGAAGCTCCTCGTTAAAAAGTAGAGCACTCTAAATGGTAGTAATAACACAGCGTGACGTCACTTGCTTTATATGCATCATTCCTTCACTTATAGAAGTTGAATGCCTGTACGTCTCGCCGCCTTTAAATGTGTTAAAATTATCATTGTTTATAAGCTGTTCAGAACTGGCCTATCGGTTAGCGACGTTGGATTGGGGTTGAAAAATATTTGTAATCCAGGGTTTCGAATCGTGTGACCGGTAGTGAATAGTCATACTTCTATGCTGATGAATCATAGATAAATAAACAATAACAAATATGGGCATATATATATATATATATATATATATATATATATATATATATATATGTTAACATATATTTATTATACAAACATATATTTTGGCTTATGTAACTGCAGTTATTTTGATCGCTGATGAAGTGTAATCACTGAAACGGACTGCAGTTAAGTAAACTAAACTAAATTTTTAGATACTAAATATTTATTTTTATTTTAGTATTTCCGAAAATTAACATCTCTCTGACACTAGCTCAATTTGCCAACACCTATAAAACATGACTGCCCCCTTCTCAATATAGACACACACTAGTTAACAATACTAAAATAATACACCACAATACCAACACCAAAAGATTAAAAATTCTTGAAATCCTCTACATAAAAACTAAACATCCCACAATCAATAATGTGAATTACGAAACTAGTCACAATATTTTAAAGTGTCTAGCATAGTAATAAACGTTACCAAATTATTAGCCATTAAGCAATTATGCATTTGAATCTTGAATGCGCTTAGAACGTAATCAAATTCTTAACGGTGAAGCAATCAAACTTTTGAATCTTGCACGCTCTAAGAACGTAATCACGCTCTCATGTAACATCTCAATATAATAGATACTCATTTTAAGTTGTAAATTACTGGTCGTTATAATAATAATAAAAAAAAACTCAACAGTAAAGACATATTATTTCGAGAAACCAAGACTAGCACCGCCCGAAGATGATTTGACGAATCAAATCGAAAGTACTCGCAAAAACGAGAAGTAAATGGAACAAGAAACACATGGAACTTACATACAACAATTTGACCGAAAAACTAAATGGAACATTTGGAAAATTGAAAAAATCAAAAAGATCTTATCAAGCAAAAGCACTCCGTGTTATTTAATAAGGTTTGCCTAAATATATATATATATATATATATATATATATATATATATATATATATATATATATATATATTCATCAAAACCGTTGTCATTTATACACGAGAAAAACACATATATCATTTATACACGAGAAACACACACATATATTCAACATTAATAATACGATGCAAGCTCCCAACAATTTATATAGGCTATTTACAAGAAACACCATACATAGAAACAACCTCCATTGCTAACAATACAGAGGCATCCCCTTCCGTATTCCTAGTGACAGCGGTTCTATCCTAAGACTAATATACGATTCCCAAGGTGTTTAAATCCTAGGTCTACTAACTAAATCCGAATATTTCAGACTTATAATTTGTATAAGCCGACTTTCACGGCTGTAAAACGCATAAAATACATATTAGAACTTAACATGAAACGGAAGCAGGAGACTTAATCCTAAAACGTGAAATAGAAAAGAAGGTCGTTAGCTTTTTATCCTGTAACTGTTTCGGAGATTTAAAATGTTTTAATTAATTAATTAAGGAGTGAACCTGATCGATACAAATATATATATTAATATATACACGTGCTACTAGTGTTGTGGTTAGTAATACAATTACCGTTAGTGGAGATCCTTATATGGCGATCACAAATTGCAACATCAATTTTCCGGATTCAAACAATCTAACCCCAAGCTCAAAAGATGACCTAATGGGTCACAATTTTACTTGTTCTATAAAAGAATCAAAAAACAGATTTCAATTATTTCACAAAGTTATTAATCAACAATGTCTGAAAATATTTTTAAAAACAATGAATCTAAGAGAAATTTTTTCATAATCTTGGCACCATTTTCTTGGTGTGATTTTTTTAACGATATGTTTGTTTTGAAGAAAATAAGGAAAACATGATCTCCACTTATCACCAGTAAAGCGCTACCTATATGGTCGCCAGGCCTGTTATCGTCATTTCTTTGGCATGGGGCAATCCCCGAGCTGATATCGCTGTTTAAAATAGTACTCTCTACAACACTCTCGAAAACCTATTCTTGTATCTTTGATTCTGTCCGTCTGCCCGTTCATCAGTTACATGTTTTTAAACGTTATGAATATATTGCGAACATTTTTAAAACGTTATAAAGACGTTGTGTAATTTGTTTCATTTCGAATTATCAGGGAACTTAAGTACTTTTAGAAATGAAAAATATTGAATTAGTAAGTAATAAATTCCCAACAAATAAAGCCAAATGCCATGGCCGTAAATAGAAACCGTCTTAGGCTCTACAAACTAAGCTATTTGAATTTTCTTATACATAGAGATTAAAACATTACTATAACAAAATAATTATAGCTTTAGCGTGACGTTAAAGATTTATGATCTACGTCATGTTTTAAAACATGAATTCAAACATAAGCGATAATAAAAAATAAATAAATAAATGGGTAAACATTAGCAATAGCGTCTATAAGCAATATGCGACCAGAGGGAACATATATTTTCTAGCGTCATTAATTTTTTAAAAAACCCGCATATTTGGCAGTGCTTTGTTTGCATCAGGTCTTGGACTGTAATCGCAGACAATTCTTAAGAATATATTTCTCAAATAATGTAATGTCATTTACATACAGTAAGAAATGGACACAACATGAGAACTCCAAGAATTGAGAAAGAAATAGCAGATAATTAGAGAATTAGAAATTATAATAAAAAAAATATTCAAACGAATATGTGCTGTTGTTATTAATACGACAAGACACAACTTTCACGTGCGCTTTTTAATAAACATGGAAGTAATTAAACTGTTACCAAAGAAGTAAAAAAGAGGCTGGCAGACGACCTCAACACACCGTCCCTTTGTTAGTGCGTATAAGAGAAACTAAATAATTAATTAAAATATAAGCATAAAACATAAAATATAAGTATAGCTAACAGAAAAAAGCATTTTATCATAAAAATATTTTACAAACAGAATTTCACCAAGAAAAGTATTGTAGTAAAATAAATATTTTTGCTGTAAAGACAGAAAGCGTGAAATTAATGTTGTCTATTGTTTATTTTGTTTAAATTTTAATTGACAAAAATAATGAAGCATTTAAGCTGGGTTTAAATTGTAAAATGTTTAATTAAAAAATATTAAGATTAAGAAATTGTAATTTGTTAGAAATTAAATCGAAAATGATCGATTAAAAACATGAAAAATTCTTCACTTTTTCTATTCTTTTTCTTACTCTAATTATTCTCCTTCCTCTACATTCTCTTCTTCTTCTTCTTTTTTTTCTTCTTCTTCTTCTTCTTCTTCTTCTTCTTCTTCTTTTTCTTCTTCTTCTTCTTCTTCTTCTTTTTCTTCTTCTTCTCCTCTTTCTACTACCTACACTTCTTTTATTTCTTCTTCTTTTTCTTACCCTCATTTTCTCTTCCTTCTATATTCTTCTTTTTCTTTTTCTTTACTTTCATTCTTCTCCTTCTCTTATTTTCTCTTCTTCTTGTTCTTCTTCTTATGCTTCCTCTATCTTTTTCTTCTTCTTTTTCTTTTACTTTTTTTCTTCTCCTTCCCCTACATTCTTCTTCTTCTTTTACTTCTTCTTCTTCTTCTTCTTCTTCTTCTTCTTCTTCTTTTACTTCTTCTTCATCTTCTTTTTTTACTTCTTCTTCTTCTTCTTCTTCATTGTCTTTCATTATCTTCTTCTTCTTCATCTTCTTCTTTCTATTTATTCATCTTCTTCTTCTATTTTTTCATCTTCTTCTTTCTATTTCTTCTTTCTATTTCTTCTTCTTCTTCTTCTTCTTCTTCTTGATTGTCTTTCATTATCTTCTTCTTCTTCATCTTCTTCTTTCTATTTATTCATCTTCTTCTTCTTCTTCTATTTTTTTCATCTTCTTCTTTCTATTTCTTCTTTCTATTTCTTCTTCTTCTTCTTCTTCTTCTTGATTGTCTTTCATTATCTTCTTCTTCTTCATCTTCTTCTTTCTATTTCTTCTTCTTCTTCTTCTTCTTCTTCTTCTACACTGATCTTAAAATATGTTTCTTCTTGCTCCACTCTTAATCTCTTTATGTTTTAACTTTAAATCTTTTAGTGTTTTTTTTTACATAAGCCAGTTTCAAGATGTCACGTGTTCATTCTAGACCTCAAATGAAACACTTACATCAAATCTGTTGTTAAGGTCGCTGAAATATGGTTGGATCATTCTAACCTCTGATAAAATCTTCATAAGAGTTAGATACGCCCTAAGATAGAATACTGCTACCACATCCTGGAAGGTGCCGCTCATAGCACTCATTCTAGCCTTGATAGAGTACAAAATCGACTTCGAAATCTTGTGACGGGTGATGTCTTCTCTTTTCTTGCAGCCCCTTTCTCACAAAAGAAACGTTGCTAGTCTTTCTCTACTCTATCGGTGTTTATATGGTAGGTGCTCGACTGAGCTTCAAACTCTGGTTCCCCCCTTTTAAAATCTTAGCAAGAACTTATTCTAACCCTAACCCTAACCCTAACACTAACCCTAACACTAACTCTAACACTAACCCTAACCCTAACCCTAACCCTAACCCTAATCCTAACCCTAACACTAATCCTAACCCTAACCCTAACCCTAACCACTAACCCTTACCCTAACCTAAACCTAAACCTAAACCTAAACCTAACCCATTTCTCACAGAAGAGACGTTGCTAGTCATTCTCTACTCCATCGTTACTTCCGTGGTCAGTGATCGACTGAGCTCAAATCTCTGGTCTATCCCCTTGTAAGACATTCACATAAAAGAACTCGACCTATTGCCGCAACTATAAAAAATAAACTTTTCTTTTTTTCCATCTGTGTGTACCTAAAGCCGAACAGAATTTCCATGAAGAGAGTTTATTTCCAAGAAGTTCCCATCTGTGAACCGACTGAGCTGCTTTCACGCAGTCTAATACCAGATCGACTTCCGGTCCAATATCAGCAAATACTTTTTTTATAAAATGTCCTCATAAGAAATCGAACGTCATTCATTCCATTCATAATCTTCTGTCTTCTCACAATATTCTTCATAATTGAACTGATAATCTATCAATCACGTTAACCATTATGCTCGAGTGGCTTTTGCCCTTGATAAGTGATAACTTATGAATAAATAAATCATTTTTTTGCAATTTATCTCGCTCTATTTCTCGCTCTCTCTTTCTCTCTCTCTCTTTCTCTCTTTCTCTCTTTCTCTCTCCTTCTCTCTCTCTTCCTCTCTCTCTATCTTTCTCTCTTTCTCTCTCCTTCTCTCTCTCTTTCTCTCTCTCTCTCTCTCTTTCTCTTGGGGAAGCCCCTTTCTTTGATAAGCTCTTAGGACTGACTTTCTTCATTCCAGATCTGAAATGGAAGACTTTCATCAAATCTGTTGTTACGGTCAACGAAAGAAAATGGCTTGATCATTCTTCCATAAGAGTCAGTTTCTCCCTAAGATTGAGTACTGCGGCCATCTTTAGAGGTGCGTATCAGAGGGCCTTTCTTGCGTAAGCTAGTATGGGGTGATAGCTTCTCTTCCTGTAGCCTCCTTCTCACGGAAGAGATGTTGCTAGTCTCTCTCTACTCTATCGTTATTTACATGGTAGGGGTTCGGCTAATCTCTAATCTCTAATCTCTTGTTTCTATCTGCAAAACTTCACAGCAAGAACCTGTCATGCTACCACAACTGTAATGAATTTCCTTTCCTCGTCAGTGTGTCTAAAACCAAATGCAGTTTCCATGAACAGAGTTTGTTTCTAAGAACTTCCTATATGTGGAACACGTTACCACGGGGCTGCTTCCCTACAGACTTCAACGTAGTCCAATGTCAACAGATAGTTGTCTAGCCGTCCAGTTAACTGGTCAAATTGTGTTTATTCCTTTCATGGTTTCCAATCCTCTCATAGTATCGTTCATCATCCAATTGGCAATCTTATTAGCCCTTATCCTCGAGTGGCTTCTGGTCTTGGTAAATCATGACTCATTTAATATTTTTTTTTTAATTTATATTAAGAGGGAAGGAAGTAAGAGAATATATGGATTCTTACCTTTCACAGTGATATGTTTGAAAGTAACGCGATATTTCAGAATATGTTTGAAAGTAACGCGATATTTCAGAATATGTTTGAAAGTAACGCTATATTTCAGAATATGTTTGAAAGTAACGCGATATTTCAGAATATGTTTGAAAGTAACGCGATATTTCAGAATATGTTTGAAAGTAACGCGATATCTCATATGTTTTCAAGATGGATACGATAAAATGAATTAATATTGTTGAATTAGAAAAAGAAACAAAAAAAAACAGAAAGTAAGTCTTCTCTTGAAGAAAAATGGTAACTCTTCATATATGGAATCTCACAAACTACCTACTCATAGTTTATCTTTAGTAATTGCAAATTCAAAGAAATGGTTGAATAAGGAATATTAGAAAATGTTCCAGTCGATTAAATAAATGGGAATCACCTATTGTAGTGAAGAATATAAGAAAATATGTACATCTATATACCGTCTAGAATGTTTTGTTCAAGGTGCCTTTAATCCTGGATATGATAAACATCGTCACTACTTCTGGTAGGCTGTTCTATTGGAATTATCATTAAGCGCAGTGAATTCTAAGTGCCATGTGATTGGATGAAAATCAGCCAATCACAGACCACTGCTTCAATCTCTGCAGAAAACCCAGGAGAGCGCCTATTTTGAAAATATTGGTCTCTTCTCTCAAGCCTTCGCTGCCGTTAACAACGCTTCTCCTCTGCTGCGGCAGGTTCGAACGCTCGCACGCTTTTTAGCGTATATAATACGCGCGAAGCCATCTTGATGCTCTGAACTATACTTCATAGTCTTATCCCCAGAAAGGATCCTGTTACAAGACAACTGGCATTTTCAGTGAGTCCGCAAAGGCACTTCTTTTGCAAGCCACATTCTCTGTCTTTCTTCTCTTTTTTATCCTTATAAATATCCTTTCGTTATCTACCCACGTTGTCTGTTATTTCTGTTCTTGTCTAGTCACGTTTGTATGCCACCAACTTTTCTTCCAGCGGACTACAGTCTTCGTCCTTCATTCTAACAGGAAAAATCCCAACAGTTCCACGAAGCAGAAACACGAACAGAGAATGTTGTCTTTCTTTTAAGAAGACGAATAACGTCTAAGGTGCATCATTTGCTGGACCACGTGGACATCACGACGTAGCGTTGGTGTGAAAAACTCATCGAAAGGTATATTAAAATTCCTGCTGATGATGCTTTACGGCAGAATCGCGTCCCGTCGCTGCTTAATTGATGTAAGTAAATTATGTAAGTGATTCATCAAAGCAAGTAGTCTTCTAAGCTTTGCAATAATAACATGGTAGCACTGGAAGATCAACCTTCCAGAGTTCGCCAGGGTGAATGATTTGCAGGTTGACAGATCATCAGATGAAGAGACGACCTGAAGTACCGTTGAATATTATAAAATTAAAATAATTTTAGAATAATACTAGCTGTAACTTCTTGGCGTTACCCGGGGGTATTATTAATTAATGTGTTAATCTACGCCGTTTGTGTTTTACCATTTTATTTAAATAGGTATTTTTTATAAGTTAAATTTAATTATAACCATAAATATCAATTAAAGCTAAATTCTTTTTAAAACCATAACTAATTTTGTAATGTCGTTTTCTAATCTCTATTTATGAAATTGCTAGCAGAAAAACCCGACGTTGCTCGGGATTGAATGAGGATCACTATTATGTATTTTTTTTTCACTATGCTCATAATACCATATTACTGTCTTTGGTTTTACTGTCCTTTAACCTCCTGTTTCGTCCCCTAATATAATCGGAAGAAGCTGAAATGTTGGAAAACTCTCTGAATTAGGGTCTTATACATATGGTTTACCTTTCATTAAAATCGGATATGCGTATTTGTATTTTTAATGCAGTTATTTCACAATAATATATAGAGGGTAACGTAAAGATTGAGGACTACTTTTATTGTCCGGAGAATTGTATACATATGGTATATATTTCATCAGAATTGTATACATATGGTATATATTTCATCAGAATTGTATACATATAGTATATATTTCATTGTATACATATCGTATATATTTCATTGTATACATATCGTATATATTTCATCAGAATGGGATATATTTGAAGTTTTAGCTTATGAGGGCACTAAGAGATTCGGAACCATTTCCATCGTTTCTTTCTAGAAAATGTTATACATATGATTTAAATTTCATAAAATAGAATACATTTGAAATTTTAATGGGGTTATGCCTTTATATGCTCCTTGGGCGATTCGGGAATACTTTCATAGTCTTTCCTGGTAAATTTTACATGAGAATACACTCATAGATTTTATGTAGATTTTTTTAACCTTTCTTTCTATAAAGAACACACAAATATCTCACGAACACACACATGCGCACATACATGTAGTTCTATACACATATATATATATATATATATATATATATACATATATATATGTATATATATATATATATATAGAGAGAGAGAGAGAGAAATAGATTGATAGATAGATAGATAGATAGATAGAGAGAGAGAGAGAGAGAGAGAGAGAGAGAGATTAGATATAGATATCTTCCATAACTTTACATTTGTAAACGTTTTTTAAAAAAATATTTCTGTTAGTTGTTTTGAACAAATAAAGTCTATGATATCTCTTATTATTTAGTAAAGGGTTATGGTTAGTGTTATGGTTAGGGTTAGCTTTACATAATATCTTTATGTTTTGTTCAATGTCCATTAAGTAGTAGTTAATAAATATTATTATATTTTAATAGTTATCCTCACACACACACACACACACACACACACACACACGAATCGTGAGACAGTATTTCTGAATATTATTAGTGCTAACTCGCTATTTGTAAACCAAGACGAAATAACACTTGTTCTATATTAAGGAAAATATTACGTTACAGAAAAAGCTCTACTTAATGTCCCCGGCAGATGAACTCGTACAAGTGTAGAATGAATGTAATGTTGTAGACTGTATTTTAGGAGTGTTATTATTGTGACATTTCCTACCCTAAAAGACCCAGGAGAGGAAATAATTGCAGTGTACTTAATAAAGAACTGGTGTTGAATTAGTTAAATGAATATAAACAAATGAAAATTAGTGTATTTCAAGATGGCGACCGTGAAGCGCTCATAACTAAAAAAATCCAAAGACATCCGTAATTTGCAGCATGTAAAATAAGTTACTCCTTGTAGCATATAATAGAAACAACCCGTTAAGTAGAAATTCGAAGGAAAAGTATGACATCTTGTATTAGAAAATCAGCAAGAAAAATGTATCCACTTTTAACGCTACTTCTACCCGATCGAAATATTAGCATGAAAAACAAAACTAAAGAAAATGAATTATATCCGTACAATAACATAGCAGGGAAAATAACGAAATCGATAACTATGTTAGAGGATTGATATTTGGGTCTCACTTTGAAAGTCTGACTGACATATACTTACATGTTAGATCATCATCATCATCATCATCATCATCATCATCATCATCATCATCATCATCATCATCATCATCATCATCATCATCATCATCATCATCATCATCATCAGCAGCAGCAGCAGCAGCAGCAGCAACAGCAGCAGCAGCAGCATCATCATCATCATCACCATCATCATCATCATCATCATCATCAAGGAACGCCTTCCTGATTTCTTTCCACATTGTTTTATCCCTGGTCAGATGTGGCCAAGTAGGACCTAGTTGATTATCGAAGTCGTCTCTCCACCGGGGTTTTCCCATTCCTCTAGGTCTTTTCCATTGTCTCGGAGTCCATTCTGTCGCTCTATATGTCCACCCATTGTATGTATATCTCGAAAGGTGACCTGCCCATCTATGTTTTGCCATTCGTATGGTAGTGATGATGTCATTTACTCCAGTTTGCTGTCTGATCCAGGTGTTTCTTTTTCTATCATGTAAACTTATGCCGTTCATAGTGCATAATGTATGTCAGATATGTATGATATATTAATAAGTTTTCAAAATGTTATAGATTTTTATCATTAAAGTTAATCCCCCATGTTTTGGAACATTGAGAAAATTTATTTTTCTTAATTCGTCATACGGTTGCATTCTTAACTTTGTTACATCTGTAATCTGAAATCAATGTTATCGCTGACTTGTGTTTGGTCGGCGCAAATAACAATGAACGGTCCAGTACTGGTAGTTGTAGCTGCAGATTTGTGGCGGCCTCGACTTGCAAGTACACTAGAATTGGGTTTTACATACAGCCTATAGTATTGGAGAAAGTTTGAATTACCTACTAGACACCATCCTCTAGTGTATTCCGTCTCTCTATACAGGTGCTTGTCATTGCAACCTGACAAGAAGATACTTTGTCCTACGAATAAACTCTGATCAAATATTCGAAATAACATAATATTCGAAGCCAAAATTAGATCCCCCTCAGCATGGCTACGCACTGGCTCTTAGTGATTTTACCTGACGTAACGCCACTAATCTGGATACTCTACTAGACTAGATGATTTTTGGTCATGAAATCCGGCCAGGTCCGAAAAACACGAGAAAGGTAAACTATTACTAACTCAAGCTTTGAGAGAATCTTAAATGAACACACGGATATCTATAAATAAATGAATCAAGTGTTAGCCTCAGGAAGGGGATCTTTGATTTCTGAGAACTTACTGATGTGAAAATGAACCAAAATAGAGACATCTTGTATATCCTAAACGGTCAACCACCTAAGTACCGACTAGACTCAATGTCGCCTATAACACAAAATAATATAACTCTAAACACAAAATAATATAACTCTAAACACAAAATAATATAACTCTAAACACAAAATAATATAACTCTAAACACAAAATAATATAACTCTAAACCAAAATCGTATTCACTAAGGGTTTTGTAACAGATTTTACACGTGGTAAATTCTGGGCTGACCGATCTTCAATTAATCCCCAAATTTAAATATGTATGCATTTTGTCTATTTCTCTCCTGCACGTGTCGCCTACGAAAGCCAGTATTTCATTGCACTGGCACGCTTCAGTCTGAAATAGTGGTGTGGGCTGTTCTCAAAGACAATGTCTTCTTAGCAAAGGCCCGTAAGATTGTTGAACTTAAGGAACAAATCCGAGCTAGCATTGCTCAAGTGCCGTTAGGACTGTGCGCCAAAGTATGCCGCTCAGTCCCTGAAAGATTAGCAAAATACATTGAGCTCTATGGACAGCACACAGAGCTTTAATAAATGTTTTAATAAAAAATAATGTTTTATGTTGCAAAAATCTAGTTTTTTTTTTTAGTTTTTATATTGTAGTTATATATTTCTTTCATGTTATATTAATTGTGTTTAAATAAAATCATATAGTTACTTATGGCGGATCCTGTATTCATTTCAGCTGCTTCTAAGCATTTGTAGATCTACCATTGGACTGTACGTATTTTAGATTTATCAACGCATCTCTATAAAAAAGAGGATCTGTCCGTCCGTTAGTCTGTCATGCTTACGTTTAAAATAGGATTTTTAGATACATCCACACATCTGTTTGCGGGGCTCTGTCTGTTGGTATGTCCTGCTTCAGTTGAAATAGCATTATCAGACGTATTCAAACATCTCTATTAGGTGTTCTGTCCTTTTTTTCGTCTGTCACGCTTAAATTTGTAATAGCATTATTAGACGCATTCAAATATCTCTATTAGGTGTTATGTCCGTGTCTTTGTCTGTCACGCTTAAATTTGAAATAACATTATTAGACGTATTTACACATCTCTATTAGGTGTTCTGTCCGTGTCTTTGTCTGTCACCCTTAAATTTGAAATAGCATTATTAGACGCATTTACACATTTATATAAGGTGTTCTGTCCGTGTCTTTGTCTGTCACGCTTAAATTTGAAATAGCATTATTAGACGCATTCAAACATCTCTATTAGGTGTTCTGTCCGTGTCTTTGTCTGTCACGCTTAAATTTGAAATAGCGTTATTAGACGCATTTACACATCTCTATTAGGTGTTATTTCTGTGTCTTTGTCTGTCACGCTTAAATTTTAAATAGCATTATTAGACGCATTTACACATCTCTATTAGGTGTTCTGTCCGTCTTTGTCATTCTTAAATTTGAAATAGCATTATTAGACGCATTTACACATCTCTATTAGGTGTTCTGTCCGTCTTTGTCACGCTTAAATTTGAAATAGCATTATTAGATGCATTTAGACATCTTCATAGCGTACGGTGTCTACCCGTTGTTCTGTCAGGCTTAATGTTGAAATACCACTATTAGGCGCATACATTATGTATATCTATAAGAGCCTCTGTCACAAACTAACACATGTAAATTGTGATATCTTAGCTCAAAGGATCTTCAGGTGGAAAATTCTGGGAAGACGAATCTTCGGGTGACATTTTTTGGGGACAAGAGATCTACAGGTGGGATATCCTAGGGTGAGGTATCTTCGGTTAGAATATCCTGAGGTGACTGATTTTCAAGTTTGATAGTCATATGTTACGTATCTTCAGGCGAGTAACGGTTTCTTTGGTGTCGTTTCTCTGTGTGGCAGATCTACAGTTGGGATATCGTGGGGTGACGGATCTTCAGGTGAAATATCCTGGGGTGACGGATCTTCAGGTGAAATATCCTGGGGTGACGCATTTTCAGTAGATCTCAAGATGTTATATATATATATATATATATATATATATATAACTCTCTCGTTCTTCCCCCCCCCCTCTCCTTTCCTCTATCCCCTCTCTCTCTCAATATCTTATATACATTTACCAGAGATATAATTTTTAAAATAACTAAAAGAGTTTAGCTGAAACTTTTTCTTTTCCTTTTTATTGCTGAATAAATAAAAAGGTGTTTAAAAAAAATAATAATTTTGGAGCGAGGAGCACGGAGCGATAAAACCATCACTCTTTAGTCCCAAATGGAGTTGCTCCCGCTCAATTCCAGCTGAATATAAAATGAGCCCTGTTCTCCTTCGCTCCAGCAAAAAGGGGCATGCTCCTGGAGCGCGCTCCTTTTTGGAGGGCTCCGTAAATCACTGTGTAGCATTAACAGCAAAAATAGTCGTGGTGGGAGGATGCTTTGTATATCGCTCGTCGTCTTCCTCTATCTTTATCTTGTAAAATATCACAATCTAATAAAGCATTTTATTTTGTACAAATATATAGTTTTATATATCTTGTAAACATATGCAAATTTTATATTAAAGCTATAATAGATACAGGATTTAAGATTTTTTTCATTAAGAATGCACTCAGATTAAGATGCGAAGGTGATTAGTGAAAACTGACTCCATGTTAAAAAATGTCCGAGCCGGAATAAATATTATTTGAAAGAAACTGAAGCAAAATACATTTTATTCAAAAGCACATTGTGCAATGCGAAAAATGAAAAATTGTCTTGTCAGACTCAAATATTGATTTATCAGATTAATTGCTATCGATTGCAAACTCTGAAAATCCGACCATATGAGTATATATACTAGAGAACAGGACTACTGTGTTATTCTCACAACGCTGTGGCTGATGTAACCTCATACCTTTATCAGCTGTATCTTGTCGAACTCGGGAATCTGTACGGAATTTCGAACTTAATCCACGAGGCTAGCTTGTTCTCGTTATGTAAACCATGGCCGGGTAAGAAGTGTTAAGTAATTCGTAATTGTATGCTTAGCAGCGTCTGCATTGAGGATTGAATTTTCAACCTTCAGAAGATTCTCACTTAGAACTGAATAACACTCAAGATGAGAACAGTAGTCCGAATAATCCAAATAATCCAAATCATTAATCCACATCTAAAAAAATCAGAAACATGGATGACATGAATTTTTTAGACATACCCAGCGTCGGACAGGCTCTTAATTTAAGCAAATTGCGTAAATAACGGGGTAACCCCCCCCCCCCCCAAAAAAAAAGAAAAAAAGTTAGAAATCTGTTTAATATAATAATTTGAAATGACTAAATTAAGTTTTTCACAAAATCAGGAAAAAGTCAAATAAGTCCGGCCGAAATTCGAACTGATAACCTCTGTGTGCATAACTATAACATTACCGACGCGAACTTATCACTTCAATTCGTGTTTCCTTCTGTTTTCTTTTTTTCTCTTTTCTTTTTTTCGAGTCGAAATGCGTTCAGAGGAGAAGTATAAGAGAGATTTTGCTGAGTATTGATTTACTCCTCTCCAGGAGTTAGGCACAAGGCCAGTTGTTATCTTCCTCCCACACGTAAGATGTGACCCAAGGTCGGGTCGGGAAAGTGGGGTTTTAAAATTGCCTGGGTAGCCCCGTCGGCATTCCCCGGTAGAGGCGCCTCAGGCAGTAAGCAATAAACTGGGAAGGTGGACCTCCTAGAACTGCACAGGACAGACCCATTGACCGGCGTAAATCAAGACCCGAAGGCCAGTATGGGGTGCAGTATCCATCGGAACAGATACTACACTTTGATCTTAGCCAAAAGGCCAAGAATTTTTTTTTTTATCTACCTCCCACAAGGTAAGATGTGACACAAGGTCGGGAAAGTGGGATTAGAAAAACCAGCACTCGAGAAGTTGAGCACTCTGGTCATTAAAAATTGTCTGGGCAGCTCCGTCGGCATTCCCCGATAGGGGCGCCTCAGGCAGTAAGCAATAAACTTACTCCTCCCCAAAGAGGGGAGGCGAAGCCTGGGAGGGTGGACCTCCTAAAACTGCACAGGACAGACCCATAGACCAGCGTAAATCCAGCCCCGAATGCCAAGACAATACCAGTCTATGGGGTGCAGTATCCATCGGAACAGATACTACACTTTGATCTTAGCCAAAAGGCCAAGAAAAAGAGATTTTGCTGAGTAAGAGTAAGTGTATTTGTATTAGAGATACAGCTTATTAGTTTTGTTTCTCCATTTTGCATTTTTCATTTGTAACAAGCTCAGCGTTTTCCACAGGAATTATCTAATGAAAATAAACGATGACTCTTGCGAAGTGTCTGCTACTTAAATATTTATTGGGCCGGATAGAATATGTATTTGATAAAATGGATTGGAATTTCTTTTTTATGTAAAGTACATATACGAAAAAATTCCCGAATTTACTGGTTAGGTAGAATTAAATATTGATTAGTCAGATGTAATGCTATATATGTTTAATTTCGGGAATCCGACTGCTTTTTCTTTATATATTAGATATTACCTGTGAATAAAAGAAGCCTTATTTTTGTTTAATCTGATTTGTCTGATATATCTTATTTGACGGTATATCAACCCGTTTTCGGGTTATCCACCGCTGTTTGAAAATCATTCATCGTAGGTGAAACTATTTTGTTGACGCATTGTATAAACTCGTGTTCTGAACGAGCAGTGTCGATTCTATTCAGCCTCGCGAAGGTTTCCACTCGGCAACTCCTAATAAGCATGATTCATCTGCTCGAACGAAATCAGGCAAATACAACTCACATCTCGACCCGCGCTGATTCTTCAAATTAACAGAAGACGTGAGGCCATGCATTCGAAAACTGAAGAGGAAGACAAACAAATGGAAAAGAAAAAAATAAGGAATATGCGATGGGTACAACGGAGCAGGGAAATTGTAAGAATGCTTACAAATGCAAGGCAACATAAAAAAGGAAACATTAAGTGAATATATATATATATATATATATATATATATATATATATATATATATATTCATGAAGTTAGTTGAGATCGATAAAATTTGAACATTGTTTCAAGAATTTAAACCAACTACTATTAGGCGTACGATCGTTTCCAATACTTTTTGTAAATATTAAATTTTTCTGATTCCAAACCGTCTGGTTGTGTCGGCCTTTTGGCTGGGATCAAAGTGTAGTATCTGTTCCGATGTATACTGCACCCTATAGACTGGTATTGTCTTGGCTTTCAGGGCTTAATTTACGCCGGTCTATGGGTCGGTCCTGTGCAGTTCTAGGAGGTCCACCCTCCCAGGATTCGCCTCCCCTTTTTGGGGAGGAGTAAGTTTATTGCTTACTGCCTGAGGCGCCCCTACCGGGGAATGCCGACGGAGCTGCCCAGGCAATTTTTAATGGCCAGAGTGCTCACCTTCTCGGGCGCTGATTTATCAGATCTCACTTTCCCGACCTTGTGTCACATCTTACCGCTGTGGAAGGTAGATAAATAACTTGTCATAAGCACCTTTTATAACATCAGATACAAAAGTCTCATGAGAAAAAAACCATCAGATTTCAGTACTAAAAGACAACACCAAAACGACAGAAAATTGAATACAAAAATCAAACATTTAAAACAGTCAAAGCATTAACCATATAGGTTGAATCGAGAAGAAGAAATTACATAGGAGAAAAAATAAATGAGACAAAAATAAATCAACAAATAAACAAAAAATAAAAACATAATAATAATAATAATAATAATAATAATAATAATAATAATAATAATAATAATAATGATAATAATGATAATAATAATAATAATAATAATAATAATAATGATGATGATGATAATAATAATGATGATGATGATAATAATAATAATAATAATAATAATAATAATAATAATAATAATAATAATAATGATGATAATAATGATGATAATAATGATAATAATAATAATAATAATAATAATAATAATAATAATGATGATGATGATAATAATAATGATGATGATGATGATAATAATAATAATAATAATAATAATAATAATAATAATAATGATGATAATAATGATAATAATAATAATAATAATAATAATAATAATAATAATAATAATAATAATAATAGTAAAAAAAAATAATTATTATAATAATTATAATGATAATAATAATAATAATAAAAATAATAATAAAAATAATAATAATAATACAAAATAAAATAAAACTAGATAAGCTATTGAAGAAAGTAATATTGAGAAATAAAATAATATTTGATAAATAAGAAAAATAAATAAATAGATGTACAAAATAATTAATTTTATTTCAAATACAAAACTAGATAGATTAAATTAAATTAATAGATTAAATTAATGAAAAATTTAAATAATTAGTAGATAAAAAAAGTCTATAATTGAGTAAATAGGAAAATATCGATAAGTAAAGATATAACTCGAAAATATAATTCTATTTTTAAGAAGAAATTAATAAGAAAAACGTACAAAAATAATAATTATGACTGGTAGAAAAAATATCAGAAGAAGACAAACAAATCCAAATATCAATAAACAAAAAATAA
Source organism: Sepiola atlantica (assembly GCA_963556195.1). NCBI lineage: Eukaryota > Metazoa > Mollusca > Cephalopoda > Sepiida > Sepiolidae > Sepiola > Sepiola atlantica. The sequence continues at coordinate 18,264,873 of OY744550.1, read as the reverse complement.
AAAATAATAATTCGAAGTAGAAAAATACAAAGTAGAAGAAAATTGTTTAAGCAAAATTAAGAGAAATATAAAAAAAATATGAAAAATAAAAGTAAAAATGATATAAATAAAAAATTTATAGAGCAGTTGAATTTTAATAATTAAAAAAAATATGAGAAAGTTATTATAAAAAATTTATAAAAATAATAATTAGAAAAAATATATAAGAGAAAATGATAATAACACAAATGCTTTACAACAATATTATATTACAAAAGAAAATAGCTCATAAACATCCTTTAAACCATGTATTTTCAAAGAAACAGATCCTTTCTTCGGAAGGAAAAAAAACAATTAATAAACAAACATTGGTTTACGTTATTCATTTTAAACATGTTTTTAAGTATCAATCGTTTATGAATAAGAAGTGTATGTGCAATGGAGTAGAAAGCCTGTGATAATATATATATATATATATATATATATATATATATATATATATATATAGGTAGAAGGATGAAAAAGAATTAGAAAAGCGACGGAGGTAGATCTTTTTTCAATTCAGTTGTTCAATGCAAGGTATATTCCGCAAAAAAGCAATTTATTCAATTAACTTTTCCTTAAGCCAAGCTTTTTAAAGATCAAAACTTTATCATCAGAGGAAATTGCCTTGTTTTTCCCCCACAATCTTTATTTTACTTTTTCAAATTTTAAATCTTGGCCTTTGCCAACTTATCTATTCCAGCAATTTCCTCTGATGATAAGATTTTGATCTTTGAAAATCCCGGCTTAAGGAAAAAATTAATTGAATAAATTGCTTTTTTGCGAGATATACTTTGCATTGAGCAACTGAATTTAAAAAATATCTGCCTCCGTCGCTTTTCTAATTCCTTTTCATCCTTTTACATATCAATCTGCTCTATCCGGTATATTGAGCTGTATACTTTTCACAATAGGTTTTACTTTTCCTAAAAGTTCGCTTTTAGTTCTCCACTTCATATATATATATATATATATATATATATATATATATATATATATATATATATATATATATATATAAGCAGAAAATAAAGAAGAAATATCTCAGCAACAAATATCTGCTGAAGTGTAATAGTGTATACTGTGTGAAAACACTTGAAATGTACTTCACACATACACAACTTTGTGTGATGTAAATGGTATAAATAAATTGACAAATATTAGTATTCATCTTTTCAGGGATGTCAAACATGATTAATATGTATTTTTCTATTCAAGCTAGAATAACATTGAACTTCGGAACTTTAACAATAAGTTGAGGAAAAAAGTAAAATGTTTTTTTTTCTTGTAAACGGTAATCATTTGCACATATGTATTTGACAGCTAAATGTATTGTATACATAAAAAACGGGGTAAATATTAACCCTTTGAACGAGGTTATTTAAATTTACTATTAAATTCATAGAGAGCAGATGGTTAAAATTTTTAGGTGGGTGAAAAATAGAAGTAAGTAGGGATATTATGGTAGGTTCTGATAGAATATATGTTAGCATCTCCTACTAACTACCCTGTAATATCTTCTTGGAATTTTGTACCTCACAAACTATCTAACATTAATATAGGGAGTTTGAATTACTTACTAGTGCTATCGGTCTCTCTGTACAAGGGTTTGTCAGGATAACCTAACATGAGGATACTTCTGCTGCAAGTAAACCCTGACTAAATATTCAAATTAACATAGTATTCGAAGCCCAAATGAGATCCCCTCGATACTAGCTCGTACGAAGAATGGTGCACCTTCTCCTAGTGATGTTACCTCAAGTAACAGCACTTAGCTTGATACTCCACCAGACTAGATGAATTCTTGCCCTGGAATCCGGTAGACCAAGAGACCATAAAAGGATATATTGCAACATAGTTCATGGTAAATTGGAGAGGAAAATATTCGAATAAGGATTAGGATTAGGATTGCAATGTAATTTTCTATTAAAATTGTTGAGGTTAAGGTTAGAGTAAGGGTTAGGATTAGGGTTAAGGTTACAGTTAGGGTTAGGGTTAGGATTAGGATTAAGATTAGGATTGCGATGTAAATTTCTAGTAAAATTGTTGAGGTTAAGGTTAGAGTAAGGGTTAAGGTTAGTGTTAGGGTTAGCCTAAATGTTAGTGTTACGGTTGAGGTTAGGATTAGGATTGGGGTTGCAATGTAATTTTCTAGTAAGATTGTGGAAGTTAAGGTTAGAGTAAGAGTTAAGGTTAGGGTTAGGATTGCGATGTAAATTTCTAGTAAAATTGTTACGGTTACGGTTAGAGTAAGGGTTAAGGTTAGGGTTAGGGTTAAGTTTAGGATTAGGGTTAGGGTGAGGTTTAGAGTTAAGGTTAGGGTTAGGATTAGGATTGTGATGTAAATTACTAGTAAAATTGTTGAGGTTAAGGTTAGAGTAAGGGTAAGGGTAAGGGTTAGGGTTTAGGTTAAGGTTAGGGTAAGGATTAGTGTTAGGGTTAAAATTAGGATTGCAATGTAATTTTCTAGTAAAATTGTTGAGGTAAAGGTTTGAGTAAGGTTTAGGTTTAGGGTTAAAGTTAGGGTTAGGGTTAGAGTTAGGATTACGATTACGATTACGATGTAAATTTTTAGTAAGGGGCGCCTCAGGCAGTAAGCAATAAACTTACTCCTCCCCAAAGAGGGGAGGCAAAGCCTGGGAGGGTGGACCTCCTAGAACTGCACAGGACAGACCTATAGACCGACATAAATCAAGCCTCGAAGGCCAAGACAATACAAGTCTATGGGGTGCAGTATCCATCGGAACAGATACTACACTTTGATCTTGGCAAAAACTGCACGAATCTCGCTCTTTTCTGTTCACATATATCTCAGTTTTTCATTTGCTTCACTGTCGTTGTAGCCCCGCCTTAAAACAGATGGTTGGTGTCCATGCATGAAAATTACTGACACCTACAAAAAACATATGCTGAGCATACGCTTTTGACATTTTGCGAATGGCTACTCGACACGCAAAGCATCGCTGGAGCATTGGACCCGGTAAGTGTCATAATCTATCGACACACGGTACTTATTTTTCAACTGAACAAAATATACAGCATTCGAATTAGTTAACCCTTAAATACTTTGTTGTTTCAAATATGACACATTCCAACAAAATGCCTATTTAATATAATATTCAACAGAAAATGTGTCACACTTCAACTTGTTTCACATCTGCAACGAGCCTGTGTTGGCAAGTGTGAGTAGGTATTAGTATGATGTTGCATTGGCACACCTGTTAAATAGGTAATCAGTGTCTTCGATGTCCCAGGTTAGTGTCATCGGTGTGTCATCTGCCCAATTCAAGAGTCTAAACTTTTACATCTGCTCATTATAATGGTAAGTAAGAATTATTTTATGATTCTCTAGTGTATTTTGATTATTTAGATGCATATATTGTAGTGTTTTGTTATACATGTAAAATTTTGTGCCATTTGTTGCACATTTGAAACATAATTTATTTTTGTTCACTAAATTATTTTATGATTCTCTAGTGTATTATGGTTATTTAAATGCATATATTGTAGTGTTTTGCTATACACGTAAAATGTTATGCCATTTGTTGCACATTTGCAACATCAGTTATTTTTGTCCAATAATATTTTATTTCCAAAAATCGTTTATACTACTTTATATTACCACATGATACCTTTTTTGCTTTTGTCAAACCAATATAAAAAATAAAGCATTTAAGGGTTAAGACAAATGTTTTACAACTTACATTAACTGAACCACATAATCTTCTAACCCTCTAAAACAACAGAACATGCGAAAATCTATGGTATAAAGTATGCTAACACATTACTACACACAGAAACTTCAACCCTAGCTATTACAACCCAACATCAACCACCTACCGCGACAGCCATAACGTAAATGATCTTTCCTGCTGGAACATATAAAGACAAGTAATTGCATTGGAGAAACTAGTATTGCGTTCTGTCTGCGTTACAACAACCCCGAACACAAAATTCTTGTACGCAACAACTACATCTCAGCGACTTCAGACCACTAAAAGTAGACATTCCATGAGCACAAATTGACCACCTTTGTTGATTTATATAAACAAAAGTAAATGTTTTCTTTTTCTTTTTCCTTGAAGAGTGTTTTCCTAACCTGTAATCTAACATCCGCTTTTCTCCTTTTGAGTCTCGTTGTGAATCCGTATAAATTGTTTTGTACTCAATCCGTACTGTCTTGTTTCTTGCTATTTCTATACATGGTTGTTTGGCATAATGTGTTTGTTGTTTTCTGGTTCTGTCATTGGTTTTGTTCTATTTTTTCTTCTAGCTCTTAAACTTTGTTTATTGTGTGCGGTACACATGTTTACGGTTGTTCGTAGTTCCTCTAAAATTAAGATATTGTTAGGTGTCTGTGGGTTTCTGGTAGGTATATCTAATAATATGGTTCCAAGATCAAAGTGTAGTATCTGTTCCGATGGATACTGCACTCATTAGACTTGTATTTTCTTGGCATTTGGGGCTTGATTCCGCCGGTCTGTGGGTCCGTCCTGTGCAGTTCTAGGAGGTCCACCCTCCCAGGCTTAAGGAGTAAGATTATTGCTTACAACAACCAGTGGTATTTCCTGGAGTCTGAGTGACAACAAGCCTCCCCAGATTTCCAGTATTCTTCACCTCTTTTCGATAACGATGCGGTATCGCAACAGCCCCTTACCATTGATTTCTTGCTGGTAAGGACAATTGGTCGTCTCTGGGATTTGGGTGGCAATAAGCCTCCCCAAGTTCCCAGCATTCTTTGCACTTTTCCAGTGATGGTCTGGTTTGTGCTGTCCCTCCTCGGTCTCCTTATCCTCCTCAACCCTATACAAATATTTTGTCTGGTGTCAGCCTAGACCGGCATCATTTAAAAAATAAATAAAAATTACATATATATATATATATATATATATATATATATATATATATATATATATAAATAAAATAATTTACAAAGAAAAAAAAAATTCCTTAATTTTTTCCTTTTCTCTTTCCTTATTTATAAAAAAATAATTTTTAATTCTTTTTATTTTTTTTTGGGGGGGGGAGCTTATAGTGTTTCTTGTAATTTCTGTTTCTTTGGTTCATTTTTGTGTAGTGATAGCTGAGGCCGGTGTAATTTATTTGGGGGGGGGGGATTATGAAGTGCTGTTTCTTGCAGTTTCTGTTCCTTGGTTCTTGTTGTGGTGTTCTTCGTGTGGTTTTGTTTTCTCCCTGTTGTAAATTCCTTGTGACTGGTTAGCCTTAGTAGCTTATGCGTGTTGGTTTCCGCATTCGAGGATTTACCTTAAGATTGCAGCTGTTTTGATCATTGCCGTCCTTCGTATGGTTTCGATCATCCCTTTGATTCCAATTTCTCCCAGTCTTTTCTCCAGGTTTTTTGGGAGTGTTCCTAGTGCTCCTACAATTATTGGTATTATACTAACTTTCTTCATGCTCCATATTCCTTTCAGTTCTCTGGCTAGTTCTGTGTATTTACTTCGTTTTTCCGTGTCTTTGATCTTCACTCTGTGGTCTTCTGGAACGGCGAAGTCTACGATTTTACAAGATTTTTCCTTTTTAATAACATCAGGTCTCCTTGCTGTTTATGAGTTTATCTGTTTGTATATCCATATCCCAGATAATGTTGTGTTTTTCGTTTTCAAGTACTGTTTCTGGTTTATGTTTGTACCATTTGTCTGCATATTCGAAATTCAATTGTTTGCACAGTTCCCAGTGTATTACTTTCCCAACACAGTCATGTCTGTTCTTGTATTCTTTTTCTTCTTCTTCTTCTTCTTCTTCTTCTTCTTCTTCTTCTTCTTCTTCTTCTTCTTCTTCTTCTTATTATTATTATTATTATTATTATTATTATTATTATTATTATTATTATTATTATTATTATTATTATATTTGGTTTATTGTCATTAAATCTTCTATCGGTATATATTCAGGAAATCTCAGAGGGAATCCTAGTGTATTTTTCGTTAGCAACCGCTTCAGGTTTTATTTACTCCTCCCCAGGAGTTAGGCACAAGGCCAGTTTTATCTTACTCCCACAAGTAAGATGTGACCCAAGATCGGGTCGAGAAAGTGGGGTTTGAAAAGCCAGCGCTCGAGAGGTGAGCACTCTGGCCATTTAAAAATTGCCTGGGCAGCCCCGTCGGCATTCCCCGGTAGGGGCGCCTCAGACAGTAAGCAATAGACTTACTCCTCCCCAAAGAGGGGAGGCAAAGCCTGGGAGGGTGGACCTCCTAGAACTGCACAGGACAGGTGTGCAGTATCCATCGGAACAGATACTACACTTTGATCTTAGCCAAAAGGCCAAGAGGAGGCGTTCCTACTATTTGCCGACAAAACCGTTTTGAAATGCCTGCAGATGGTCCAATGCAGATCGTACTCAACTAAATCCTAGTCAATAATTTCTTGACACGCTCTACATTTAAAATTGTTTTTGATTATATTAGGCAGACGATATGAAACCATTCCTATTCAGTTTTAAACCTGTAGCTTCGCAACTGTTGCATTATGGTTATTAACTAAGTTGTGTAGTGCGGGACTACGGAAGGGAACTTCCGGGCCGTCCATCTTGGAATGAACGCACGTATTTTTATCCCCTCCCCCATTTTCTCATGACTTATTACAGCATTCGTTACATGGTAGCAGAAGTGGGATTCTAATAAATTCTCTCTGGCAGTTCGCTAGTCATAAATCTTCATTTTTATCTTTTTCTCTCCCAGCACCTGTGGATCTGTTGGTTTTTTTTTTGTTTGTTTGTTTTTGTTTTCTTTCACGGGAAATGTCTCCGACAATTAGAAAATGTTCGAACAAGAGTTGGATTTATATCTTACCCCGACAGAAAAAAGCGAATAAATCGCAACGTGATGTTCGACATGGCGCAGTCTTTCGTCAACAGATGACGAAGATAGGAATAATTTTGTGGACAACATTTGAAAGAAAAAACCTAAAAACATGAAGTAAAATCTAAATCACCGAACCACCGGTCAGTCGGAACGGAAGTAAAGAAACAGTGATTTATTGTTTAAAATGGTTACGGTTAAATCATGTTCACGCGCCGGTTCTCGTCAGATAAACGAAGTTAAGCCCGGTTAGTAGTTAGATGGGTGACCATTTGGAAATTTTAAGTGAATTAATCAAAACACCCCACTCAGATGTATAAATGCTGTGAGAATAATCGAGAACAGACTCGTATCCTGTCACGGAGATTGTTCGGGCCGTCCGTTCGCTATACGCTATAAGACCGAGGTTCAGTACAGAGCCTTTCAAACTGAAAAGAGGACTTTTTTTAAAAAAATAATTAAAAGAAAAAACATATTGTAAACAACCTTAATGCAAAATATATAGCGCGATTGGATTGGTCGTAAAATTTTATTCGATTAATTTTGGCATAAGGCTTCGTTTTCACTTTACGGAGAGACACAGACAGACAGACAGACAGACAGACAGACAGACAGACGGGCAAAAAGAGAATCACACTACAGTTTTACTATAGATTCCACGATTTCTTCTGTTTTCTATCCCCTAATTTTTTATTCTGTTTGAGACATCCTGTATATATGAATAGCCTGAGGAATAGAAATATATATACACACATACGTACGTATATATGAATTACCTACTAGACACTATCATCGTGTCTTCAGTCTTTCTGTACAGGGGTGTGTCAGGACAACCTAACATGAGGATACTTCACCATATAAGTAAACACTGACCAAATATTAAAAGTAACATAGTATTCTAAGTCCAAATAAGATCTCCTCGATATGGCTACACACTGGCTTATACGAGGAATGGTGCATCTTCTCAAAGTGATGTGTCCTCTAGTACAGCACTAAGCTGGATACTCAACCAGACTAAAGGAATTCTTGTCCTGGAATCTAGTAAGACTAACATAGTATTCTAAGCCCAAGTAAGATCCCCTCGACACGGCTATACACTGGCTGATACAAGGAATGGTGCACCTTCTCCAAGTAATGTTACCTAAGTAAGATCACTTAGCTGGATACTCCACCAGACTAGATGAATTCTTGTCCTGGAATCTGGTAAAACCAAAAGACCAACATAAAAATATACTACAACATAGTAAACTGGTCAATTGGGGAGAGGAAAATTAATGTTCTTCACTTTATTAATTACGCAACGTTTTAGAGGTAAAGTAAACATTTAATTCAACATTCAGATATCTACGTATCTCATATATTGAGATCAAGTGTTAGCCGCAAGAAGGGACCCCTTGATTACTGAGAACTTCAACTGAAGTCAAATGAAGCAAAAAGTAAAACAAGCGATGTAAGCAAAACACACAACTCATGTATTTATAAATGCGTACCAGGTTTGCTGGCAAACATAATTGGTAGCGTCCTGTCACGAAAATGTTCCAAGACATCTGTTCCGCTTAACGCTATAAAAACGGGATTACGCCTCGCACAAATGGGCATTTAGACGTTGGAAAGACCTTTACTTTAGTGTTTAAATTAAATTCAGAAAATTAAAGTTTGGTTGTTATGTGTTTTACGGCATATCAACCCTTTTGAGTCCCTATTTACTTGCCTCCCTACGAGGGTAAAGTTAGATACAAGGTAGGTTTTTAACGCAAGGAAAATCCAGCTCGCTAACAAAGTGCATTTTGGATTGGGACAAAAATTTAAATTGCTTCAGTCTAAAAGGATTTCTCTTTCTCTGACCGAGGATAGAACAGATGAAGTTTAGTATCAGAATAGATACTACACTTTGATCTTAGCCAAATTTGAATCCATATGTACTTGCCATGAGGAAAGAGTTAGACAGAATGTCAGTTTTTAATGTGGGGAAATCCAGATCCTCAAGAGGGGACGCTCTGAATTGAGACACAAATAAAAATTTGCTCCGTCCTTCAATTTTACCGACGTTGACCTTGAGATATTTTAATTTCTCTTTTTATTTTCCTTTCCTTGTTTTCTTATTCTGTTTTCTCTTGTTTACCCTCTTTTTCTTGTGCAGAAAAAGCTAGTCTTTGTTTTGTTTTTTCCCCATCCCTCCTCTCCCTCTCTCTCTCTCTCTCTCTCTCCCTCTCTCTCTCTCTCTCTCTCTCTCTCTCTCTCTCTCTCCTCACCGTAAAATTTCCTTTTGTGTTGTCATGGAAACTGTAACAACTCTTCCGATCTCATGTTCTTATCTCCTCAACTCGATCTACATTTCATATTTCCACATCCCCTCACTATATATGTGTTTGTGTATTTGTTCCCCCATCTTTCTCATTTCATCTCCTCATCTTCTAGTTTTCCCTTTCTACCCCCCACCCCCACACACACCGCAATTCTCATGCAATATCATCTTTTATTGTTTTCGCTTTTTTTTCCGCATTTTGACTTATTTGGCCTGTAACACTCCTTTTAAAATAAAATAAAAACGTCTACGTTACATTAATTTGAACTAACGATTAGAAATATTTTTTTTAAAGAATGCAAAGAATACATAATTCTATTTATAACATAATATTCGATGTTGGAACAATATATTTTGAAATATGTAAAATTAAATGTCTGACAAACTGCGATACCAAACAATAAACAGTTATTTATTTATTTATTTTTTTGCTTTTAATATTTAGCGATCACGCGAACTCATTTTTGTCATGGGTGTGAATGGTGATAATGTACTTGGAAAACGAAGTTACGAGCGTATTTTTATATAGACTAGAAGGACCCCCGTGGAAATTCCAAGGTGGATTATCTACCATCGTCTTCTGGTTATAATGGTAACACTACCTGTCAGTTACTTTATTTAATAAGTAAGACGAATGTTTTAAAATTTTAATATATTAATTTAATATAACACAAAATTTAGACGATACTAATTTAACACTTCAAAGCACCTAACGTATTCGAGCGTGACTTATACGAGACCATTTATTTTCTCTACCAAGTTACACAAAGCTGAAGATAACCGGGAGGTCAACACCTTTTGAGCTTGAAAACAATGGTACTGATGTTGTACTGATTTTCTGTACCGAATATATATATATATATATATATATATATATATATATATATATATATATATATATATATATATATATATATATATATATATATATAAAATGGCGGATTAGTTGGATCTCACACGTGTGAGTGTTTTGGCTCTCATTTTTTTGTTTGTTTTTTTGTTTGTTTTCACCCTAAAATGAAACTGATGTATAGTGTAGGTGTTTTCAAGACACTCTAATCCAAGAACTCTTTTATTATTTGTGAACTTTTTTCTGATGATTTTGTAGTGTTGCAGAGACGATATTGACATACAAATGTTGTTTGGCACAAAATAAATGAAACGGACCGTTAAATATATCTCACAGAAATTTGGAATTTTTGGAAATCTGAAAAAAAAATAAAAATAAAAGTAATAAAACAAACCATGGTTATTGGAATATAATAAAAACTGTCCTATATTTTGCTCTGTTATCAATAATTGACAAACATTAAGCTGAATCTTCAATGGAGCCTACAGAGTAAAAGGAACTGATGATATATGGTAGTACATATATTGTCTTTAATAATTATATATATATATATATATATATATATATATATATATATATATATATATAATGCTTGCCCACAAATATTTATGCTGTAAGTTGTTATAGTTGGAAATAAATAATACGATCAAGCCACTTACAGATAGCTGCAACTCACCGTTTTATTTATAAAGTCTCTCTGGTTTTATTTGATTTTTTTAGAAATGTCATATATATATATATATATATATATATATATATATATATATATATAGAGAGAGAGAGAGAGAGAGAGAGAGAGAGAGAGAGAGAGAGAGAGATACAGTTTCATTTCTTTGTTGTTTTGCATTTCGGGATTCGCTTTTTTTAACCAAATATGAAATTATGAAAATCAGTATAGAAATGCCGTTATTTAAAAAACACGTGCAAGAATATATATATATATGTGAACAGAGTTCTTGAAAATGGCGAACTATATATATATATATATATATATATATATATATATATATATATATATATATATATATATATAGTTCGCCATTTTCAAGAACTCTGTTCACACCTCATAGAAGGCTTGATGAAGGGAATGTTTCCCGAAAAAATTTTTACATACTCTACCTAAAAAACAACAACAATTTAAAAATAAAAACAACAACAAATACTGTAATAACGATTTACTTTAGTTTGCTTCTTAAATTGTCCAATAAATTCGGTTCGAAATTGTGAGTTGCATATTTATTTATTTTTTCTTGATTCTCAGTTTTTTATTATTCACTACTATTATTATACTTCTTTTGCAACTTATGCGCTTATGATTTTCTGTGGACTGATTACTCCTATATATATATATATATATATATATATATATATATATATATATATATATATATATATATATATATATACAATAATATTTTAATAAATAAATATTAATTATTTAAATACCTAGAGACATCGATGTTTCATGCTAACGCAATCTTCAGTCTAGGAACTAATTCCCGACGGTCGGTAGGCGCGAACCCCGAACACAAATCGCCACTGATTCGTAGTCGATGATCTTAACCAAACGGCCATCGTCAATTAGTTAGTAAATATAGAGTAACTTTAACTGTAAATAGCGACACGTGGCCGCCATTTACCAGGCAGCTAGAGTGATCTTACGAAACGGTATTCTCTACTATATATATATATATATATATATATATATATATATATATATAATGTCAATAAAACTGTCAACAGTTCTTACTTATTAATTAGCAGACACAATAATGGATTTGCTAAGTTAGTTTTATTCTCTAAATGTCCTCAAAGCTTTCAAGTTTGATGAAGCCATGACAGGAAATGTAATGGTACTTACTGACATTTATGGGAAATTGTAATGTCACATCGAATGCCACCAATCGGATTTATGACTTCATTTTTTTAGTTATACGAACAGGTTTGATTTAATGGGTTTTAAGGAGTTTGGATATAGTTTCAAGTGAATCTCTCTCTCTCTCTCTCTCTCTCTCTCTCTCTCCCTCTCTCTCTCTCTCTCTCTCTCTCTATCCCTCATATCCTTTACGTCACTTTTCACTTGTCCGGAGAGTTAACTGTTTTCTTGACATTTTGCAAGTTCACTGTATAGTCCTCACGGTTTAGCAAGCGAACGGTCTTCAAACTAAACTGTATGATATTGTTCAATCAATTGCTTACAATTTTTCTATTCGCTGCCAGTCTTTCTGCAGTTCAAAACTCCCATTAGTGGGGAAGGGGTTAAATGCAAACCTGAAATATAATCGTGCAAACGATCATACAAGCACCAAAATTGATATGATGACTCCATAACGTATACTAAACATATCTGTCTGACTATCCACCTCAAAATCCTAAACATACAATTTGACACCAAAATCACTACAATCGTTTGAATAGATACAAATTCATAAGGAATATCGTTAGCGCGAGCTCCTAATGGAGGCCATTTTGAAAAATGGCCGCCATCAGAACTCGGCGATAACGATATCTCTGTCAAAATGTGTGTCTATTTATTTAACCGATTGTAGTGATCTTAGTGCCAAATTGTATGTTTTAGGGCATGCTAAATTCATTTATGACACTCTAGAAAACATTAGAGCACCACTTAAAGGATTATTAATGAAATAAGCCAAAGATTGCAACATATAAACACATCTTATTATCGACATATCCCATACTAAATTAATAAATGTCATAAATGTTTAGCATACCCTATGGAATCATCACGACGATTTTGGTGCTAGTATCACCAATTGCGCGATTACTGTGCACATCTGCCCATTAGTAGGTAATTGATTTTAATTTAATTAATTAATTGGCCATTCATTACATTAATTCGGTTGTTTTATCCTTTTTTTCAGGAACACTCAACCCTGAGCATCAGGACATAATAATGACTTCAAAGTGAAAGATTGTGGCGCATAGATTGGGGCAAATGTTGCCTTTGCCGAACAGAGAAGAAAAGAAGATCTCATATCTCCGCTTTTAAATCCTTCAACACCGCAGGATGACGATTACAGCCAGTTAGGAGATAATATTCCTCGTTTAATATCCCTGGATGCACTACCAGTAAACCTGGATCCGACAAGATTTGATGATGGCAGTAGGGTAGAGAACACTTTGAGAAAGAACAAAGTCAAATACCATTCCAGGTGCAGAGTCCTTTTCAACAACACAAAGTTCCAGTTGGCTGAAAAAAGGTCAGTAGTTATCGCGGAAGATTTGGAATATGGTGCTAGATATGGAGCTAACCATATTCCTCCTGATCCGTTCGTCGAGGGAAACGGACTTCGAACTTTACCGGGAAGCCGTAACGAAGCTTATTCCGAAATTCTTCACATACACAAACATGAACTATGCCAGATGGCTTACAATTCATTGGCAGGATATGATGTACCTTGATCAGCAACGTCCAGATGTCGCCAGGAAGTTTCACAAAGGAAACTTCGTCATTTATAAGTCAAAACGAGAATTTTCTGCCCTGGCGATATATCAAACAGATGAAGAAAACAATGCAGTCATCAAAGATGTTCGACTGACAGAAGATCCTATGGCACTAAGAAGATGGATGGTAGCTTGACTAGAAGTGAGTAGTCCAGTTGCTGGCTATGAGACAATGTTATGTCTAAAGGACGTATCTACCATCACCAAACACCACGACTAAAATGCAAATACCCAAATGACATATGTGGAGAGATGGGCAACTCTTTTCTAAGAATAAACAGAAGATTCACTGGTTCTAGACACAAAGACAATTGCAGATCCAACGCTAGAGGGGCTTGTTGGAACACACCAAGAAAGAGGAAAACAACAATTGAAGTCATGTGTGGATGGCTTTGATAGTGACGATATAAGCTCATTCTACCACCCCATAAAGAAAAAAAATGTTGCCTTCTTCAAACATGACAAGGTCGCCAATAGTTCCAATGAAAATGTCATGAAAGAGAAGTGCCAGCTGTTTTCCAGACTATTCATCTCCTGTTAGGTCAGACAGTTTAATTTGGAAGAATTCTTAAAGCGTGAGAACGAAGAAGCTCCGGCTTCACTAAGTGACAAATATAACGTCTATACCTGCCAAAAGTAGAGCTGACGGAAATTTTCCAATCCGGACTGACTCTATCAGAAAGAGATGCCATCATCGTTGATGGTTCAGCTGTCATCAATGCCATACATCAACGTAGCTCAAAGTCATTTGACGACTACGCTAAAGAAGATATCGCTTCTCGGCCTTTTGGCTAGTCAGAGGAGGAGCCAGCGGCCAACGAAGAGAGGATGGCAGTGGAGGGGCCGGCAGAGCCCAAAGAAAAGGACCCGAGGGCCAAAAAGATCAGGGAGGCCGAAGACTGTGGGGCTACTCCGACTGTCCAGGCACCAACACCCCCGGGGGTACAGGACTCCACTCCTCTCTCCAAAACACCCACAACGGCCGTGGCGGAAGCAGCAGGGACCAAAGAGTCCGCCCCAGCCAAGACGCCCCCTCCTCCACCAGCTGGAAGGCAGGTAAGGACAAAGAGGTCCCCTTTCCTGCCGGGGGAGAGGATTTGTGCAGCCAACGCCTCCCAGGTTCACCCAGATCTAAGTGCGAGGCAAAGGCAATACCTCAAACAAATGCAGGCTTTCACCCATGTGAAGGGAAAGCGGGTGGAGAGCCCCCAGAAGTTCCGGGAGGCCCCCATGATGACCACCTTCCTGAGAGAGAACAAGGGGAGCAGGACAAATGCTCTCTGGAGGATGGTGGAGGAGGGGAAAACAGCATTCCCGGGGTTCAAACTAATTGACGAGGAGCACCCTTCCCTTAAAAAATTATCTTTTCAATGTCCGGGGAGGGTCCCTGTTTATGTTCACCCCTCTTTTTTTCGAGCCCTTAAACTAACCTTCCCCTTGGACGTGGGAGGTTTGGCACGAGACGGACGGATTTCGTCCGAACTGCTGACCGGCAGTCTCGGTCAGGCCTTCGGTGTCCTCACTCCCGAGGACTTTAGCCCCGTTTGCGACACTAACTGATGGGGATCACAAATTTGAACTTGGCTTGTTGGAATGTGAGGGGCATGAGATCCCGAGGCAAAGCTGCTCGCGTGCTAAGAGATCTCGTGGCCCGTAAGGTAGATGTAGCTGCAATTGAAGAGACCCACTTCTGTTCGTACGGGGATTGTGATGTGCTGACTGACGACTTTGACGTCTACTCAGCATATGGCGATGTTCGTAGGAGTGGCATCTCGGTGATGGTTAGACGCAGCCTGTCGGCAAACGTTAGCGTTGTTCATACGGATGCGGCGGGACGGCTGGTCGTGGTCGATGTTGCCGTCGAAAACAGCAAGTTTCGGATCGTTGCGGTTTATGCGCCCAACATTGCTGGCGAGAGGGTTTCCTTTTTTCGACGGTTGGAGGCGTTCCTCGGGGGTCCGGAGCGAGTAGTTTTAATGGGGGACTGGAATGCCATCCTAGACCCCAAGATAGATAAGGTCGGTGGGAATAGAGGGTCGGCGTGGTGTGAGAGCAGTCTGTCTGACCTGATGGCCTCGTGCGATCTTGTCGACAGATTTCGTGTCGATCACCCAGGGCGGGAGATGTGGACGTGGTATACTAGCGCGGCCTTCTGTCCGAGTACCTACTTGGACAGAATGTTAGTTAGAAGAGGCGACATAGATTTCTTATCTTGTCCCACGTTCACTATGTTAGGACATTCGGACCATAAATTAGTTATGGCCCGTCTGAACTTAAGCGATAGGCCTAGGTTGGCTGGGTACTGGAAGTTTAATACCTCCTTGCTGGAGATACGAGACTTCCGGGAACAGCTGACGTTACTACTTCAGCAAGGATTAGTGGGGGTGGTTATCGGGAGTAGATACTGGGTCAAAACTAAGGCTCGTGTTAGAAGCTATTGTGTCCGCTACAGCCAGCGCCTCGCTCAAGATAGGGCTAGGACACAAAAGCAGGCAGAGGATAAGATGACCCGGGCGGTGGCGGGGGGATCCCCTAGAGATAGCCTTAATTACGGGGGACCTCAATCGCTTGGCCAGCGAGCGATATGAGGGACAAGTAGTTAGAGCTAGGTTAAAGAAAGTCTCTAACGAAGCCGTGAATGTTGACGCTGTTGAGCGTAAGGCTGCTTTACGTCGTGGCTCGGACGGGTACATTCGGAAGGTGAAAAACCTGGAAGGACATACCCTGGTATCGACTCGTGAGATCTGTGAGGGGTTCCGTGAGCATTTGGAGGAACGCTTCACCCAACTGCCCAGACTCCGCGGCCAGGAGTTTGACAGCTATTTGGCTGACTCGCCCCGCCTCGAGGCGGCTCGAGCAGCTGGCTGTGATGGCAGGATTACGGAGGGCGAGATCGTTACTGCGTTGAAGCAGGTCGGCTTGAACAAATCTCCAGGACTCGATGGTCTGCCGTACGAAATGTATTTGAGGCTGTCGCCCATGTTTGTCCCAATTCTGAAGGATGTGTTTAACCACTGGTTTGCTCAGGAGTCAATCCCTGGACAGGTAACCAAAGGAGTGGTCACATTACTGAAGAAGGGGGACCAACCTGGTGGGGGTAATTTAGACGATTACAGGCCCATAACTCTGCTAAACACAGAGTTAAAGATTTTGGCCCGCGTTCTTGCGAACCGCCTGCAGGTTGTTATCGGTGATTTGATCAAGCCTGAGCAGAACTTTGCTGTGAAGAGGAGGTCGATTCAGAACAATTTGCATTTGATTCGCATGATCATAGAGGGGACAGAAGACGACGCTGAAGCCGCGCTGATCAATTTAGATCAGTCCAAGGCTTTCGATAGGGTCGACCATGGTTTCCTGAAAGCTGTTTTAGCGGCTGCCGGTTTTGGTCCGGACTTCCGCAGGTGGATCTCCATTCTGTATGACTCGCCGACGGCAGTGGTGCAAGTCAATGGAAAGAGGTCGGAATCGTTCGTTGTTTCTCGGTCGGTACGTCAGGGTTGTCCGCTGTCGCCCCTGCTCTACATCCTGGCGTTGGAACCCTTCCTTCGCAAATTAAGGGATCAGGCGACAACACCAGTCCTGCGCGGAATCGCTATCCCTCCTCGCAAAGCGCGAGTCAGGGTTTCCGCGTTTGCCGATGATGTCACCGTTTTCGTGTCGAGCCGTACTGACATTCGAACGGTGATTAAGGCGCTCGCTCGGTACGAAGAAGTGACAGGGGCCATAGTCAACCGCAGCAAGTCGAACGGCCTGCGATTGGGTGCCTGGAGCGGAGAGACCGCTCTTCCAGGTGACTTCAGCTGGTCGGATGGCCCGGTTCGAATCCTCGGCGTATGGTTCGGGCCGGGCCTCCAGCTGGAAAAGAACTGGTCGGAAGTACAGACAAAGGTCGAATCGTCGGTCCAGGCTTGGATTCGAAGGAAGCTTTCCTTAAAGGGCAGAGCGGAGGCGTGCGCCACTTACGTCTTCCCTCTCATCCTTTACCGGCTGTCTGTACTACCACTGCCTGCGGCCCGCCTTCACGCTTTCACGCGCTTGCTCTTCTCGCTTCTTTGGAAGGGCCGGAAAGCGTACGTCCGCAGACAGGTCTGTACTCAAGTTCCGAGTGTGGGAGGCTTGGGGATGCCTGACTTGGCAAGTCATCGACATGCCGAGAGACTGGCTTTCCTGAGTCGGACTTTGATGGAAGACACTCCGTGGGTCCCTGCGGTCGGGAGCGCCTTTCCCAACCTCATACCCGACCTCTCGGTCGAAGGTCGACGTAGGCCGAGAGGGGAGCCCTTGTTCTTCGCCGAATGCCGGGCCGCGCTTAGAGCGTTGCCGGGGTCCAGTAACCTTGCCCGGTCTAGGAAGAGACTATATCGGGATCTAGTGGAGGGTACCGCTTCGGACCCACTTGAGGAGCGGCTTGGATGGTCGAGGGAGGAGTCCCGCTCCCAGTGGAGTTGGGCGCCGGGCCAGAGTTATCTCAACAATTCTGAGTATTCTCTGACCTGGCGACTGGTTCGGAACGCACTACCCCTCTATGGCAGACTACGCAGAGATGGCTTAAGGGACGTCCCCTTATGCTCGCGCTGTGAAGACGACGAAGAAGAAACGGCCGAGCACGCCTTTTTCACCTGCAGCAAAGTTCGACGTCTCTGGGAGTATGTCGGAGAAGTGACGGCTCGCATCGACGCCGAGCAGCCGATGGTCCTGGATGTCGCATCTGTCATCAACAACGCAGCTCCGCAATGGACGGGGGAAAAACGAATGTTGTTTCTGACCATCCTAGCCGTAGCGAGACTAGTGACGTGGGTTACACGTCTTGATGAGGTTCATGGGGTTGGATCGGTTTCAGATCGCGATCTGATAGTTTACTTTAAACATCAACTTAAAGTGAAGATCAGATGCGATTGGAAGCGATTACATCGCATGGATTTCAATAGGAGATGGGTGCATGACACTAGTTTGTGCATCCGACGAGGCGCCAAGTTTGAGTTCGTGTTCCCTCCATAGTTATGGCACACGCGGTACTAGGTTCTACGGAACCCACCCCTGTAGACTTTTTTAATTAAAAGAGAAACTCTTAACTAGTAGGAATGAGAGATATCCTGTCCCTATATTATTTTTGCCGGCACTAGAGAGCTTCCAAAGATTCCCACTTCCATTTTTTACTTTGTCCCCGGTCGCTTGAAACCTTTGGCATTACCATCTTGGAAGCCGCCATCCACCCCAGATCCCATTCCCGATGAAGTTATTTTTGAATACCCCTCTTTTAAATTCCCACTCCCATTTAGGGACTGACCCGCTTGTTTTCGGTCTTGGGCCGGAAAACAGCGGGTGGTCCAACACTTAGCATCGAGGGAAAGACGGGCCATACTATCCCCCCTTTTTTAACATTTTATTTGGTTCTTTATTTTTCTTTCTTTTTGGGTGTTTTTAATATTTTTTTCCCACTCCCACGATAATTAACATTTACAACGTAAATTTTTGGGGATATGTTAAGTAGGGATCCATCCACAGAGTGAATGCGGTATTTTGGTGCAAGAATCTGGTTAAGAGTAAGCAAAAGTTTTTATTTTCTGTTTTTGTTGTATTTTTTTTGGAAAATAAAAAATGTTAAATGCTTGTGTCACTTATCCCCGACCCCCCCTCCCCCTACATCCCGGGCGCTATGCCTAAGGTCTGGTGAGTTCCCAAGGTTTGTAAAATCTCCATCTGTAGATAAAGATGGAGGTTGTCCGAGGGAATTCACCGGCCTAAATAACTTCTCGGCCTTTTGGCTAAGATCAAAGTGTAGTATCTGTTCTCAGTTGCGACATTTTCATTTTACCCAAAGTCCAGTGATCAGCTACCGGGTCTATTGGCAAGGTTAAAGCTTATTACCATTGACTAAGCCCCCCTTTGGGGCTTTTGTTGACTCCCCCTTTTGGGGAGTTTTTTCAGTTTTTCTCCCCCTTTTGGGGATTTTTTCTCTTTTTTTTTTATTTTCTCTTTTTTCTCTCTTTTATGTTATTTCTATCTAACTCCTCCCCCGTTGGGGAGGCAGCTCCCCGTTGGTAGAGCTAGGTCTTCTATATTGTAGTTCCTCCCCCTCTTGGGGAGGACGCTCCCCGTTGGTAGAGCTAGGCTTTCATTGTATATTAATTTTTTAAATTCTTTTTTCAGAGTCTGACTGCTTGTCCCAACTTAAGCAGCCGGCAGGTTCGGGGAAGACTCACGTGCCTTTTGGCGACGGTCTCCCTGATTCCGAATCGGCGGGTTGTGGACAGCAGACAGATCCAGTTGCGATGGAGGCCACCTGGGTCTCAAAAGCCAGAGCTGTCTTGGCTAAAGACAGCGAGAGGGGTGTGGCCGCGAAGGGCACCCCTGTGAAAGTGGGTGGCACACCCGAGTGCCCCCTAGGAGGTGTAGCCCCGCAGGGCACCTCCGGATCCTTGTTGGGGAGTGTCGTGCCGTGCGACACTCCAGTCCGGTCGGGGGGTGGCACACCCGAGTGCCCCCCAGGAGGTGTAGCCCCGCAGGGCACCTCCGGATCCTTGTTGGGGAGTGTCGTGCCGTGCGACACTCCAGTCCGGTCGGGGGGTGGCACACCCGAGTGCCCCCCAGGAGGTGTAGCCCCGCAGGGCACCTCCGGATCCTTGTTGGGGAGTGTCGTGCCGTGCGACGCTCCAGTATCTGATGACGGCCCAGATTTGGTGTTTGGGGATTTCGAGAGAATCCCAGGGGTTATCCTCTCTCATGAGGAGTTTTTTGCCGGGTTGGACAATACTCCTTTTGAATCCGTTGTAGGAAATAAAAAAGCCCCTTTACTCAGAAAGTCCCAATCACTGGATTTGGGGGTAGCACAGGGCCGGGACGACCCTAAATTGTTTTTCGGGTGCTCCTCGGGGGGTTCTTCATCGGCGGAGTCGGAGGGGGAGAGCCTTGGCAGGAAGAAGGAGAGGAAGGGAGTGCCAAAAATCCGGAGCAGGCCGTCCGCCACAAAGCTCCCAGCAAAAACCAAGCCGGAGGCCGCTGCATGGGGTCCCCAGTCCAAAAAGAACCCGGAAGACTATAGGGAACTCTTCAGGGGAAAGTACAAGGAGTACACGGATGGCAGTACAATTCGACTTGTCCCGGGTACTCTGGAGAACCTGAAGAGGAGAATAGTCTCCCTGGTGACAACAGACGCCAAACTCAAGGGACTCACTGGAGTCACCAGGGACAAGATGTTCCGGATGCTGGTGGACCTCAAGATACCGGCGACCTACATCACAAAGAGGTCCTATGCGATGTGGGACATCCTGCTCCCAACCCAGCAGGAGGCAGAAAATGAGGCAAAAGGAGACTTTGGCTGGAAAGACCTCCATTTCAAGCCGGAGTACCTCGAAAAGAGGAGGACAAATGTCACCATTCTCGGCGTCCCATGCTGTGTCAGCGCTGACCATTTAGGCGCAATAATGTCACAGTATGGAGATGTCGAAGAGGTTATTCCGGTCCGTGGCCCCCGCAACATCCAAACGGGGGAATTTAAATTCCGGATGAGGTTGGAGCGTGCGGGTTTTCAAAATATTCCTGCCCAACTCAAGTGCGAGAGCTGGACGATGTCCATCATCGTGGAGGGACGGAGGCCACATTGTTGGCATTGCCAGACGCCGGGGCATATGTCCAAGGACTGCCCCAAGAGAAACACCCCGGCACCCGTCCCAGCCAAAGCTCCAACTCCAGTGGCAACGGGAAAACCCAGAGCACCCGTTCCAGCCAAAGCTCCAGCTCCAGTGGCGGCAGAGGAACCAAACGCACCCGCCCCAGCCAAAGCTCCAGTTCCAGTGGCGGCGGAGAACCCTGAGGAGGAGGGATTCAGCCCGGTAACCTCCAGGAGGGGAAAGAAAGACCTCCCTAACAAAAGGAAGCTCCAACAGTCATCGGAGTCAGAGGAGGAGCCAGCGGCCAACGAAGAGAGGATGGCAGTGGTGGGGCCGGCAGAGCTCAAAGAAAAGGACCCGAGGGCCAAAAAGATCAGGGAGGCCGAAGACTGTGGGGCTACTCCGACTGTCCAGGCACCAACACCCCGGGGGTACAGGACTCCACTCCTCTCTCCAAAACACCCACAACGGCCGTTGCAGAAGCAGCGGGGACCAAAGAGTCCGCCCCAGCCAAGACGCCCCCTCCTCCACCAGCTGGAAGGCAGGTAAGGACAAAGAGGTCCCCTTTCCTTCCGGGGGAGAGGATTTGTGCAGCCAACGCCTCCCAGGTTCACCCAGATCTAAGTGCGAGGCAAAGGCAATACCTCAAACAAATGCAGGCTTTCACCCATGTGAAGGGAAAGCGGGTGGAGAGCCCCCAGAAGTTCCGGGAGGCCCCCATGATGACCACCTTCCTGAGAGAGAACAAGGGGAGCAGGACAAATGCTCTCTGGAGGATGGTGGAGGAGGGGAAAACAGCATTCCCGGGGTTCAAACTAATTGACGAGGAGCACCCTTCCCTTAAAAAATTATCGTTCCAATGTCCGGGGAGGGTCCCTGTTTATGTTCACCCCTCTTTCTTTCGGGCCCTTAAACTAACCTTCCCCTTGGACGTGGGAGGTTTGGCACGAGACGGACGGATTTCGTCCGAACTGCTGACCGGCAGTCTCGGTCAGGCCTTCGGCGTCCTCACTCCCGAGGACTTTAGCCCCGTTTGCGACACTAACTGATGGGGATCACAAATTTGAACTTGGCTTGTTGGAATGTGAGGGGCATGAGATCCCGAGGCAAAGCTGCTCGCGTGCTAAGAGATCTCGTGGCCCGTAAGGTAGATGTAGCTGCGATTGAAGAGACCCACTTCTGTTCGTACGGGGATTGTGATGTGCTGACTGACGACTTTGACGTCTACTCAGCATATGGCGATGTTCGTAGAAGTGGCATCTCGGTGATGGTTAGACGCAGCCTGTCGGCGAACGTTAGCGTTGTTCATACGGATGCGGCGGGACGGCTGGTCGTGGTCGATGTTGCCGTCGAAAACAGCAAGTTTCGGATCGTTGCGGTTTATGCGCCCAACATTGCTGGCGAGAGGGTTTCCTTTTTTCGACGGTTGGAGGCGTTCCTCGGGGGTCCGGAGCGAGTAGTTTTAATGGGGGACTGGAATGCCATCCTAGACCCCAAGATAGATAAGGTCGGTGGGAATAGAGGGTCGGCGTGGTGTGAGAGCAGTCTGTCTGACCTGATGGCCTCGTGCGATCTTGTCGACAGATTTCGTGTCGATCACCCAGGGCGGGAGATGTGGACGTGGTATACTTACGCGGCCTTCTGTCCGAGTACCTACTTGGACAGAATGTTAGTTAGAAGAGGCGACATAGATTTCTTATCTTGTCCCACGTTCACTATGTTAGGACATTCGGACCATAAATTAGTTATGGCCCGTCTGAACTTAAGCGATAGGCCTAGGTTGGCTGGGTACTGGAAGTTTAATACCTCCTTGCTGGAGATACGAGACTTCCGGGAACAGCTGACGTTACTACTTCAGCAGGGATTAGTGGGGGTGGTTATCGGGAGTAGATACTGGGTCAAAACTAAGGCTCGTGTTAGAAGCTTTTGTGTCCGCTACAGCCAGCGCCTCGCTCAAGATAGGGCTAGGACACAAAAGCAGGCAGAGGATAAGATGACCCGGGCGGTGGCGGGGGGGGGGGGATCCCCTAGAGATAGCCTTAATTACGGGGGACCTCAATCGCTTGGCCAGCGAGCGATATGAGGGACAAGTAGTTAGAGCTAGGTTAAAGAAAGTCTCTAACGAAGCCGTGAATGTTGACGCTGTTGAGCGTAAGGCTGCTTTACGTCGTGGCTCGGACGGGTACATTCGGAAGGTGAAAAACCTGGAAGGACATACCCTGGTATCGACTCGTGAGATTTGTGAGGGGTTCCGTGAACATTTGGAGGAACGCTTCACCCAACTGCCCAGACTCCGCGGCCAGGAGTTTGACAGCTATTTGGCTGACTCGCCCACCCTCGAGGCGGCTCGAGAAGCTGGCTGTGATGGCAGGATTACGGAGGGCGAGATCGTTACTGCGTTGAAGCAGGTCGGCTTGAACAAATCTCCAGGACTCGATGGTCTGCCGTACGAAATGTATTTGAGGCTCTCGCCCATGTTTGTCCCAATTCTGAAGGATGTGTTTAACCACTGGTTTGCTCAGGAGTCAATCCCTGGACAGGTAACCAAAGGAGTGGTCACATTACTGAAGAAGGGGGACCAACCTGGTGGGGGTAATTTAGACGATTACAGGCCCATAACTCTGCTAAACACAGAGTTAAAGATTTTGGCCCGCGTTCTTGCGAACCGCCTGCAGGTTGTTATCGGTGATTTGATCAAGCCTGAGCAGAACTTTGCTGTGAAGGGGAGGTCGATTCAGAACAACTTGCATTTGATTCGCATGATCATAGAGGGGACAGAAGACGACGCTGAAGCCGCGCTGATCAATTTAGATCAGTCCAAGGCTTTCGATAGGGTCGACCATGGTTTCCTGAAAGCTGTTTTAGCCGCTGCCGGTTTTGGTCCGGACTTCCGCAGGTGGATCTCCATTCTGTATGACTCGCCGACGGCAGTGGTGCAAGTCAACGGAAAGAGGTCGGAATCGTTCGTTGTTTCTCGGTCGGTACGTCAGGGTTGTCCGCTGTCGCCCCTGCTCTACATCCTGGCGTTGGAACCCTTCCTTCGCAAATTAAGGGATCAGGCGACAACACCAGTCCTGCGCGGAATCGCTATCCCTCCTCGCAAAGCGCGAGTCAGGGTTTCCGCGTTTGCCGATGATGTCACCGTTTTCGTGTCGAGCCGTACTGACATTCGAACGGTGATTAAGGCGCTCGCTCGGTACGAAGAAGTGACAGGGGCCATAGTCAACCGCAGCAAGTCAAACGGCCTGCGGTTGGGTGCCTGGAGCGGAGAGACCGCTCTTCCAGGTGACTTCAGCTGGTCGGATGGCCCGGTTCGAATCCTCGGCGTATGGTTCGGGCCGGGCCTCCAGCTGGAAAAGAACTGGTCGGAAGTACAGACAAAGGTCGAATCGTCGGTCCAGGCTTGGATTCGAAGGAAGCTTTCCTTAAAGGGCAGAGCGGAGGCGTGGGCCACTTACGTCTTCCCTCTCATCCTTTACCGGCTGTCTGTACTACCACTGCCTGCGGCCCGCCTTCACGCTTTCACGCGCTTGCTCTTCTCGCTTCTTTGGAAGGGCCGGAAAGCGTACGTCCGCAGACAGGTCTGTACTCAAGTTCCGAGTGTGGGAGGCTTGGGGATGCCTGACTTGGCAAGTCATCGACATGCCGAGAGACTGGCTTTCCTGAGTCGGACTTTGATGGAAGACACTCCGTGGGTCCCTGCGGTCGGGAGCGCCTTTCCCAACCTCATACCCGACCTCTCGGTCGAAGGTCGACGTAGGCCGAGAGGGGAGCCCTTGTTCTTCACCGAATGCCGGGCCGCGCTTAGAGCGTTGCCGGGGTCCAGTAACCTTGCCCGGTCTAGGAAGAGACTATATCGGGATCTAGTGGAGGGTACCGCTTCGGACCCACTTGAGGAGCGGCTTGGATTGTCGAGGGAGGAGGCCCGCTCCCAGTGGAGTTGGGCGCCGGGCCAGAGTTATCTCAACAATTCTGAGTATTCTCTGACCTGGCGACTGGTTCGGAACGCACTGCCCCTCTATGGCAGACTACGCAGAGATGGCTTAAGGGACGTCCCCTTATGCCCGCGCTGTGAAGACGACGAAGAAGAAACGGCCGAGCACGCCTTTTTCACCTGCAGCAAAGTTCGACGTCTCTGGGAGTATGTCGGAGAGGTGACGGCTCGCATCGACGCCGAGCAGCCGATGGTCCTGGATGTCGCATCTGTCATCAACAACGCAGCTCCGCAATGGACGGGGGAAAAACGAATGGTGTTTCTGACCATCCTAGCCGTAGCGAGACTAGTGACGTGGGTTACACGTCTTGATGAGGTTCATGGGGTTGGATCGGTTTCGGATCGCGATCTGGTAGTTTACTTTAAACATCAACTTAAAGTTAAAATAAGTTGCGATTGGAAGCGATTACATCGCATGGATTTCAATAGAAGATGGGTGCATGACACTAGTTTGTGCATCCGACGAGGCGCCAAGTTTGAGTTCGTGTTCCCTCCATAGTTGTGGCACACGCGGTACTAGGTTCTACGGAACCCACCCCTGTAGACTTTTTTAATTAAAAGAGACACTCTTAACTAGTAAGAATGAGAGATATCCTGTCCCTATAATATTTTTTCCGGCACGAGAGAGCTTCCAAAGATTCCCACTTCCATTTTTTACTTTGTCCCCGGTCGCTTGAAACCTTTGGCATTACCATCTTGGAAGCCGCCATCCACCCCAGATCCCATTCCCGATGAAGTTATTTTTGAATACCCCTCTTTTAAATTCCCACTCCCATTTAGGGACTGACCCGCTTGTTTTCGGTCTTGGGCAGGAAAACAGCGGGTGGTCCAACACTTAGCAACGAGGGAAAGACGGGCCATACTAACCCCCCTTTTTTTATCATTTTATTTGGTTCTTTATTTTTCTTTCTTTTTGGGTGTTTTTAATATTTTTTCCCACTCCCACGATAATTGTCATTTACAACGTAAAATTTTTGGGATATGTTAAGTAGGGATCCATCCACAGAGTGAATGCGGTATTTTGGTGCAAGAATCTGGTTAAGAGTAAGCAAAAGTTTTTATTTTCTGTTTTTGTTGTATTTTTGTTGGAAATAAAAAATGTTAAATGCTTGTCTCACTTATCCCCGACCCCCCCCTCCCCCTACATCCCGGGCGCTATGCCTAAGGTCTGGTGAGTTCCCAAGGTTTGTAAAATCTCCATCTGTAGATAAAGATGGAGGTTGTCCGAGGGAATTCACCGGCCTAAATAACTTCTCGGCCTTTTGGCTAAGATCAAAGTGTAGTATCTGTTCTCAGTTGCGACATTTTCATTTTACCCAAAGTCCAGTGATCAGCTACCGGGCCTATTGGCAAGGTTAAAGCTTATTACCATTGACTAAGCCCCCCTTTGGGGCTTTTGTTGACTCCCCCTTTTGGGGAGTTTTTTCAGTTTTTCTCCCCCTTTTGGGGATTTTTTCTCTTTTTTTTTTATTTTCTCTTTTTTCTCTCTTTTATGTTATTTCTATCTAACTCCTCCCCCGTTGGGGAGGCAGCTCCCCGTTGGTAGAGCTAGGTCTTCTATATTGTAGTTCCTCCCCCTTTTGGGGAGGACGCTCCCCGTTGGTAGAGCTAGGCTTTCATTGTATATTAATTTTTTAAATTCTTTTTTCAGAGTCTGACTGCTTGTCCCAACTTAAGCAGCCGGCAGGTTCGGGGAAGACTCACGTGCCTTTTGGCGACGGTCTCCCTGATTCCGAATCGGCGGGTTGTGGACAGCAGACAGATCCAGTTGCGATGGAGGCCACCTGGGTCTCAAAAGCCAGAGCTGTCTTGGCTAAAGACAGCGAGAGGGGTGTGGCCGCGAAGGGCACCCCTGTGAAAGTGGGTGGCACACCCGAGTGCCCCCTAGGAGGTGTAGCCCCTCAGGGCACCTCCGGATCCTTGTTGGGGAGTGTCGTGCCGTGCGACACTCCAGTCCGGTCGGGGGGTGGCACACCCGAGTGCCCCCCAGGAGGTGTAGCCCCGCAGGGCACCTCCGGATCCTTGTTGGGGAGTGTCGTGCCGTGCGACACTCCAGTCCGGTCGGGGGGTGGCACACCCGAGTGCCCCCCAGGAGGTGTAGCCCCGCAGGGCACCTCCGGATCTTTGTTGGGGAGTGTCGTGCCGTGCGACGCTCCAGGGTCTGATGGCGGCCCAGATTTGGTGTTTGGGGATTTCGAGAAAATCCCAGGGGTTATCCTTTCGCATGAGGAGTTTTTTGCCGGTTTCGACGATGCTCCTTTTGCGAAAAATACAAAAGCCCCGTTACTTAGAAAGTCCCAATCACTGGATTTGGGGGTGGCACAGGGCTGGTACGACCCTAAATTGTTTTTCGGGTGCTCCTCGGGGGGTTCTTCATCGGCGGAGTCGGAGGGGGAGAGCCTTGGCAGGAAGAAGGAGAGGAAGGGAGTGCCAAAAGTCCGGAGAAGGCCGTCCGCCACAAAGCTCCCAGCAAAAACCAAGCCGGAGGCCGCTGCATGGGGTCCCCAGTCCAAAAAGACCCCGGAAGACTATAGGGAACTCTTCAGGGGAAAGTACAAGGAGTACACGGATGGCAGTACCATTCGACTTGTCCCGGGTACTCTGGAGAACCTGAAGAGGAGAATAGTCTCCCTGGTGACAACAGACGCGAAACTCAAGGGACTCACTGGAGTCACCAGGGACAAGATGTTCCGGATGCTGGTGGACCTCAAGATACCGGCGACCTACATCACCAAGAGGTCCTACGCGATGTGGGACATCCTGCTCCCAACCCAGCAGGTGGCGGAAAAGGTGGCAAAAGGAGACTTTGGCTGGAAAGACCTCCAATTCAAGCCGGAGTGCCTCGAAAAGAGAAGGACGAACGTCACCATTCTCGGCGTCCCATGCTGTGTCAGCGCTGACCATTTAGGCGCAATAATGTCACAGTATGGAGATGTCGAAGAGGTTATTCCGGTCCGTGGCCCCCGCAACATCCAAACGGGGGAATTTAAATTCCGGATGAGGTTGGAGCGTGCGGGTTTCCAACAAATCCCTGCCACACTCAAGTGCGAGAGCTGGACGATGTCCATCATCGTGGAGGGACGGAGGCCACATTGTTGGCATTGCCAGACGCCGGGGCATATGTCCAAGGACTGCCCCAGGAGAAAGACCCCGGCACCCGTCCCAGCCAAAGCTCCAGCTCCAGTGGCAACGGGAAAACCCAGAGCACCCGTTCCAGCCAAAGCTCCAGCTCCAGTGGCGGCAGAGGAACCAAACGCACTCGCCCCAGCCAAAGCTCCAGCTCCAGTGGCGGCGGAGAAGCCTGAGGAGGAGGGATTCAGCCCGGTAACCTCCAGGAGGGGAAAGAAAACCCTCCCTAACAAACGGAAGCTCCAGCAGTCATCGGAGTCAGAGGAGGAGCCAGCGGCCAACGAAGAGAGGATGGCAGTGGAGGGGCCGGTAGAGCCCAAAGAAAAGGACCCGAGGGCCAAAAAGATCAGAGAGGCCGAAGACTGTGGGGCTACTCCGACTGTCCAGGCACCAACACCCCCGGGGGTACAGGACTCCACTCCTCTCTCCAAAACACCCATAACGGCCGTTGCGGAAGCAGCAGGGACCAAAGAGTCCGCCCCAGCCAAGACGCCCTCTCCTCCACCAGCGGGAAGGCAGGTAAGGACAAAGAGGTCCCCTTTCCTTCCGGGGGAGAGGATTTGTGCAGCCAACGCCTCCCAGGTTCACCCAGATCTAAGTGCGAGGCAAAGGCAATACCTCAAGCAAATGCAGGCTTTCACCCATGTGAAAGGAAAGCGGGTGGAGAGCCCCCAGAAGTTCCGGGAGGCCCCCATGATGACCACCTTCCTGAGAGAGAACAAGGGGAGCAGGACAAATGCTCTCTGGAGGATGGTTGAGGAAGGGAAAACAGCTTTCCTTGGCTTCAAACTAATAGACGAGGAGCACCCTTCCCTTAAAAAATTATCTTTTCAATGTCCGGGGAGGGTCCCGGTTTATGTTCACCCCTCTTTCTTTCGGGCCCTTAAACTAACCTTCCCCTTGGACGTGGGAGGTTTGGCACGAGACGGACGGATTTCGTCCGAACTGCTGACCGGCAGTCTCGGTCAGGCCTTCGGCGTCCTCACTCCCGAGGACTTTAGCCCCGTTTGCGACACTAACTGATGGGGATCACAAATTTGAACTTGGCTTGTTGGAATGTGAGGGGCATGAGATTCGAGGCAAAGCTGCTCGCGTGCTAAGGGATCTCGTGGCCCGTAAGGTAGATGTAGCTGCGATCGAAGAGACCCACTTCTGTTCGTACGGGGATTGTGATGTGCTGACTGACGACTTTGACGTCTACTCAGCATATGGCGATGTTCGTAGGAGTGGCATCTCGGTGATGGTTAGACGCAGCCTGTCGGCGAACGTTAGCGTTGTTCATACGGATGCGGCGGGACGGCTGGTCGTGGTCGATGTTGCCGTCGAAAACAGCAAGTTTCGGATCGTTGCGGTTTATGCGCCTAACATTGCTGGCGAGAGGGTTTCCTTTTTCCGACGATTGGAGGCGTTCCTCGGGGGTCCGGAGCGAGTAGTTTTAATGGGGGACTGGAATGCCATCCTAGACCCCAAGATAGATAAGGTCGGTGGGAATAGAGGGTCGGCGTGGTGTGAGAGCAGTCTGTCTGACCTGATGGCCTCGTGCGATCTTGTCGACAGATTTCGTGTCGATCACCCAGGGCGGGAGATGTGGACGTGGTATACTAACGCGGCCTTCTGTCCGAGTACCTACTTGGACAGAATGTTAGTTAGAAGAGGCGACATAGATTTCTTATCTTGTCCCACGTTCACTATGTTAGGACATTCGGACCATAAATTAGTTATGGCCCGTCTGAACTTAAGCGATAGGCCTAGGTTGGCTGGGTACTGGAAGTTTAATACCTCCTTGCTGGAGATACGAGACTTCCGGGAACAGCTGACGTTACTACTTCAGCAGGGATTAGTGGGGGTGGTTATCGGGAGTAGATACTGGGTCAAAACTAAGGCTCGTGTTAGAAGCTTTTGTGTCCGCTACAGCCAGCGCCTCGCTCAAGATAGGGCTAGGACACAAAAGCAGGCAGAGGATAAGATGACCCGGGCGGTGGCGGGGGGGGGATCCCCTAGAGATAGCCTTAATTACGGGGGACCTCAATCGCTTGGCCAGCGAGCGATATGAGGGACAAGTAGTTAGAGCTAGGTTAAAGAAAGTCTCTAACGAAGCCGTGAATGTTGACGCTGTTGAGCGTAAGGCTGCTTTACGTCGTGGCTCGGACGGGTACATTCGGAAGGTGAAAAACCTGGAAGGACATACCCTGGTATCGACTCGTGAGATTTGTGAGGGGTTCCGTGAGCATTTGGAGGAACGCTTCACCCAACTGCCCAGACTCCGCGGCCAGGAGTTTGACAGCTATTTGGCTGACTCGCCCCGCCTCGAGGCGGCTCGAGCAGCTGGCTGTGATGGCAGGATTACGGAGGGCGAGATCGTTACTGCGTTGAAGCAGGTCGGCTTGAACAAATCTCCAGGACTCGATGGTCTGCCGTACGAAATGTATTTAAGGCTGTCGCCCATGTTTGTCCCAATTCTGAAGGATGTGTTTAACCACTGGTTTGCTCAGGAGTCAATCCCTGGACAGGTAACCAAAGGAGTGGTCACATTACTGAAGAAGGGGGACCAACCTGGTGGGGGTAATTTAGACGATTACAGGCCCATAACTCTGCTAAACACAGAGTTAAAGATTTTGGCCCGCGTTCTTGCGAACCGCCTGCAGGTTGTTATCGGTGATTTGATCAAGCCTGAGCAGAACTTTGCTGTGAAGGGGAGGTCGATTCAGAACAACTTGCATTTGATTCGCATGATCATAGAGGGGACAGAAGACGACGCTGAAGCCGCGCTGATCAATTTAGATCAGTCCAAGGCTTTCGATAGGGTCGACCATGGTTTCCTGAAAGCTGTTTTAGCCGCTGCCGGTTTTGGTCCGGACTTCCGCAGGTGGATCTCCATTCTGTATGACTCGCCGACGGCAGTGGTGCAAGTCAATGGAAAGAGCTCTGAATCGTTCGTTGTTTCTCGGTCGGTACGTCAGGGTTGTCCGCTGTCGCCCCTGCTCTACATCCTGGCGTTGGAACCCTTCCTTCGCAAATTAAGGGATCAGGCGACAACACCAGTCCTGCGCGGAATCGCTATCCCTCCTCGCAAAGCGCGAGTCAGGGTTTCCGCGTTTGCCGATGATGTCACCGTTTTCGTGTCGAGCCGTACTGACATTCGAACGGTGATTAAGGCGCTCGCTCGGTACGAAGAAGTGACAGGGGCCATAGTCAACCGCAGCAAGTCGAACGGCCTGCGGTTGGGTGCCTGGAGCGGAGAGACCGCTCTTCCAGGTGACTTCAGCTGGTCGGATGGCCCGGTTCGAATCCTCGGCGTATGGTTCGGGCCGGGCCTCCAGCTGGAAAAGAACTGGTCGGAAGTACAGACAAAGGTCGAATCGTCGGTCCAGGCTTGGATTCGAAGGAAGCTTTCCTTAAAGGGCAGAGCGGAGGCGTGCGCCACTTACGTCTTCCCTCTCATCCTTTACCGGCTGTCTGTACTACCACTGCCTGCGGCCCGCCTTCACGCTTTCACGCGCTTGCTCTTCTCGCTTCTTTGGAAGGGCCGGAAAGCGTACGTCCGCAGACAGGTCTGTACTCAAGTTCCGAGTGTGGGAGGCTTGGGGATGCCTGACTTGGCAAGTCATCGACATGCCGAAAGACTGGCTTTCCTGAGTCGGACTTTGATGGAAGACACTCCGTGGGTCCCTGCGGTCGGGAGCGCCTTTCCCAACCTCATACCCGACCTCTCGGTCGAAGGTCGACGTAGGCCGAGAGGGGAGCCCTTGTTCTTCACCGAATGCCGGGCCGCGCTTAGAGCGTTGCCGGGGTCCAGTAACCTTGCCCGGTCTAGGAAGAGACTATATCGGGATCTAGTGGAGGGTACCGCTTCGGACCCACTTGAGGAGCGGCTTGGATTGTCGAGGCAGGAGGCCCGCTCCCAGTGGAGTTGGGCGCCGGGCCAGAGTTATCTCAACAATTCTGAGTATTCTCTGACCTGGCGACTGGTTCGGAACGCACTGCCCCTCTATGGCAGACTACGCAGAGATGGCTTAAGGGACGTCCCCTTATGCCCGCGCTGTGAAGACGACGAAGAAGAAACGGCCGAGCACGCCTTTTTCACCTGCAGCAAAGTTCGACGTCTCTGGGAGTATGTCGGAGAGGTGACGGCTCGCATCGACGCCGAGCAGCCGATGGTCCTGGATGTCGCATCTGTCATCAACAACGCAGCTCCGCAATGGACGGGGGAAAAACGAATGGTGTTTCTGACCATCCTAGCCGTAGCGAGACTAGTGACGTGGGTTACACGTCTTGATGAGGTTCATGGGGTTGGATCGGTTTCGGATCGCGATCTGGTAGTTTACTTTAAACATCAACTTAAAGTGAAAATCAGATGCGATTGGAAGCGATTACATCGCATGGATTTCAATAGAAGATGGGTGCATGACACTAGTTTGTGCATCCGACGAGGCGCCAAGTTTGAGTTCGTGTTCCCTCCATAGTTATGGCACACGCGGTACTAGGTTCTACGGAACCCACCCCTGTAGACTTTTTTAATTAAAAGAGACACTCTTAACTAGTAAGAATGAGAGATATCCTGTCCCTATAATATTTTTTCCGGCACGAGAGAGCTTCCAAAGATTCCCACTTCCATTTTTTACTTTGTCCCCGGTCGCTTGAAACCTTTGGCATTACCATCTTGGAAGCCGCCATCCACCCCAGATCCCATTCCCGATGAAGTTATTTTTGAATACCCCTCTTTTAAATTCCCACTCCCATTTAGGGACTGACCCGCTTGTTTTCGGTCTTGGGCAGGAAAACAGCGGGTGGTCCAACACTTAGCAACGAGGGAAAGACGGGCCATACTAACCCCCCTTTTTTATCATTTTATTTGGTTCTTTATTTTTCTTTCTTTTTGGGTGTTTTTAATATTTTTTCCCACTCCCACGATAATTGTCATTTACAACGTAAAATTTTTGGGATATGTTAAGTAGGGATCCATCCACAGAGTGAATGCGGTATTTTGGTGCAAGAATCTGGTTAAGAGTAAGCAAAAGTTTTTATTTTCTGTTTTTGTTGTATTTTTTGTTGGAAATAAAAAATGTTAAATGCTTGTCTCACTTATCCCCGACCCCCCCTCCCCCTACATCCCGGGCGCTATGCCTAAGGTCTGGTGAGTTCCCAAGGTTTGTAAAATCTCCATCTGTAGATAAAGATGGAGGTTGTCCGAGGGAATTCACCGGCCTAAATAACTTCTCGGCCTTTTGGCTAAGATCAAAGTGTAGTATCTGTTCTCAGTTGCGACATTTTCATTTTACCCAAAGTCCAGTGATCAGCTACCGGGCCTATTGGCAAGGTTAAAGCTTATTACCATTGACTAAGCCCCCCTTTAGGGGCTTTTGTTGACTCCCCCTTTTGGGGAGTTTTTTCACTTTTTCTCCCCCTTTTGGGGATTTTTTCTCTTTTTTTTTTTTTTTTTTTTTCTCTTTTTTCTCTCTTTTATGTTATTTCTACATAACTCCTCCCCCGTTGGGGAGGCAGCTCCCCGTTGGTAGAGCTAGGTCTATATTGTAGTTCCTCCCCTCTTGGGTAGGCAGCTCCCCGTTGGTAGAGCTAGGCTTTCTTGTACATTAATTTTTAAAATTCTTTTTCAGAGTCTGACTGCTTGTCCCAACTTAAGCAGCCGGCAGGTTCGGGGAAGACTCACGTGCCTTTTGGCGACGGTCTCCCTGATTCCGAATCGGCGGGTTGTGGACAGCAGACAGATCCAGTTGCGATGGAGGCCACCTGGGTCCCAAAAGCCAGAGCTGTCTTGGCTAAAGACAGCGAGAGAGGTGTGGCCGCGAAGGGCACCCCTGTGAAAGTGGGTGGCACACCCGAGTGCCCACTAGGAGGTGTAGCCCCGCAGGGCACCTCCGGATCCTTGTTGGGGAGTGTCGTGCCGTGCGACACTCCAGTCCGGTCGGAGGGTGGCACACCCGAGTGCCCCCCAGGAGGTGTAGCCCCGCAGGGCACCTCCGGATCCTTGTTGGGGAGTGTCGTGCCGTGCGACGCTCCAGTATCTGATGACAGCCCAGATTTGGTGTTTGGGGATTTCGAGAAAATCCCAGGGGTTATCCTCTCTCATGAGGAGTTTTTTGCCGGGTTTGACAATACTCCTTTTGAATCCGTTGTAGGAAATAAAAAAAACCCTTTACTCAGAAAGTCCCAATCACTGGATTTGGGGGTGGCACAGGGCCGGTACGACCCTAAATTGTTTTCCGGGTGCTCCTCGGGGGGTTCTTCATCGGCGGAGTCGGAGGGGGAGAGCCTTGGCAGGAAGAAGGAGAGGAAGGGAGTGTGAAAAGTCCGGAGCAGGCCGTCCGCCACAAAGCTCCCAGCCAAAACCAAGCCGGAGACCACTACGTGGGGTCCCCAGTCCAAAAAGACCCCGGAAGACTATAGGGAACTCTTCAGGGGAAAGTACAAGGAGTACACGGATGGCAGTACCATTCGACTTGTCCCGGGTACTCTGGAGAACCTGAAGAGGAGAATAGTCTCCCTAGTGACAACAGATGCCAAACTCAAGGGACTCACTGGAGTCACCAGGGACAAAATGTTCCGGATGCTGGTGGACCTCAAGATACCGGCGACCTACATCACAAAGAGGTCCTATGCGATGTGGGACATCCTGCTCCCAACCCAGCAGGAGGCGGAAAAGGTGGCAAAAGGAGACTTTGACTGGAAAGACCTCCAATTCAAGCCGGAGTACCTCGAAAAGAGAAGGACGAACGTCACCATTCTCGGCGTCCCATGCTGTGTCAGCGCTGACCATTTAGGCGCAATAATGTCACAGTATGGAGATGTCGAAGAGGTTATTCCGGTCCGTGGCCCCCGCAACATCCAAACGGGGGAATTCAAATTCCGGATGAGGTTGGAGCGTGCGGGTTTCCAGAATATTCCTGCCCAACTCAAGTGCGAGAGCTGGACGATGTCCATCATCGTGGAGGGACGGAGGCCACATTGTTGGCATTGCCAGACGCCGGGGCATATGTCAAAGGACTGCCCCAGAAGAAAGACCCCGGCACCCGTCCCAGCCAAAGCTCCAGCTCCAGTGGCAACGGGAAAACCCAAAGCACCCGTTCCAGCCAAAGCTCCAGCTCCAGTGGCGGCGGAGAAGCCTGAGGAGGAGGGATTCAGCCCGGTAACCTCCAGGAGGGGAAAGAAAACCCTCCCTAACAAACGGAAGCTCCAACAGTCGTCGGAGTCAGAGGAGGAGCCAGCGGCCAACGAAGAAAGGATGGCAGTGGAGGGGCCGGTAGAGCCCAAAGAAAAGGACCCGAGGGCCAAAAAGATCAGAGAGGCCGAAGACTGTGGGGCTACTCCGACTGTCCAGGCACCAACACCCCCGGGAGTACAGGACTCCACTCCTCTCTCCAAAACACCCATAACGGCCGTTGCGGAAGAAGCAGGGACCAAAGAGTCCGCCCCAGCAAAGACGCCCCCTCCTCCACCAGCTGGAAGGCAGGTAAGGACAAAGAGGTCCCCTTTCCTGCCGGGGGAGAGGATTTGTGCAACCAACGCCTCCCAGGTTCACCCAGATCTGAGTGCGAGGCAAAGACAGTACCTCAAACAAATGCAGGCTTTCACCCATGTGAAGGGAAAGCGGGTGGAGAGCCCCCAGAAGTTCCGGGAGGCCCCCATGATGACCACCTTCCTGAGAGAGAACAAGGGGAGCAGGACAAATGCTCTCTGGAGGATGGTTGAGGAAGGGAAAACAGCTTTCCCGGGCTTCAAACTAATAGACGAGGAGCACCCTTCCCTTAAAAAATTATCTTTTCAATGTCCGGGGAGGGTCCCGGTTTATGTTCACCTCTCTTTCTTTCGGGCCCTTAAACTAACCTTCCCCTTGGACGTGGGAGGTTTGGCACGAGACGGACGGATTTCGTCCGAACTGCTGACCGGCAGTCTCGGTCAGGCCTTCGGCGTCCTCACTCCCGAGGACTTTAGCCCCGTTTGCGACACTAACTGATGGGGATCACAAATTTGAACTTGGCTTGTTGGAATGTGAGGGGCATGAGATCCCGAGGCAAAGCTGCTCGCGTGCTAAGGGATCTCGTGGCCCGTAAGGTAGATGTAGCAGCGATTGAAGAGACCCACTTCTGTTCGTACGGGGATTGTGATGTGCTGACTGACGACTTTGACGTCTACTCAGCATATGGCGATGTTCGTAGGAGTGGCATCTCGGTGATGGTTAGACGCAGCCTGTCGGCGAACGTTAGCGTTGTTCATACGGATGCGGCGGGACGGCTGGTCGTGGTCGATGTTGCCGTCGAAAACAGCAAGTTTCGGATCGTTGCGGTTTATGCGCTTAACATTGCTGGCGAGACGGTGACCTTTTTTCGGCGGTTGGAGGCGTTCCTAGGGGGTCCGGAGCGAGTAGTTTTAATGGGGGACTGGAATGCCATCCTAGACCCCAAGATAGATAAGGTCGGTGGGAATAGAGGGTCGGCGTGGTGTGAGAGCAGTCTGTCTGACCTGATGGCCTCGTGCGATCTTGTCGACAGATTTCGTGTCGATCACCCAGGGCGGGAGATGTGGACGTGGTATACTAGCGCGGCCTTCTGTCCGAGTACCTACTTGGACAGAATGTTAGTTAGAAGAGGCGACATAGATTTCTTATCTTGTCCCACGTTCACTATGTTAGGACATTCGGACCATAAATTAGTTATGGCCCGTCTGAACTTAAGCGATAGGCCTAGGTTGGCTGGGTACTGGAAGTTTAATACCTCCTTGCTGGAGATACGAGACTTCCGGGAACAGCTGACGTTACTACTTCAGCAGGGATTAGTGGGGGTGGTTATCGGGAGTAGATACTGGGTCAAAACTAAGGCTCGTGTTAGAAGCTTTTGTGTCCGCTACAGCCAGCGCCTCGCTCAAGATAGGGCTAGGACACAAAAGCAGGCAGAGGATAAGATGACCCGGGCGGTGGCGGGGGGGGGGGATCCCCTAGAGATAGCCTTAATTACGGGGGACCTAAATCGCTTGGCCAGCGAGCGATATGAGGGACAAGTAGTTAGAGCTAGGTTAAAGAAAGTCTCTAACGAAGCCGTGAATGTTGACGCTGTTGAGCGTAAGGCTGCTTTACGTCGTGGCTCGGACGGGTACATTCGGAAGGTGAAAAACCTGGAAGGACATACCCTGGTATCGACTCGTGAGATTTGTGAGGGGTTCCGTGAGCATTTGGAGGAACGCTTCACCCAACTGCCCAGACTCCGCGGCCAGGAGTTTGACAGCTATTTGGCTGACTCGCCCCGCCTCGAGGCGGCTCGAGCAGCTGGCTGTGATAGCAGGATTACGGAGGGCGAGATCGTTACTGCGTTGAAGCAGGTCGGCTTGAACAAATCTCCAGGACTCGATGGTCTGCCGTACGAAATGTATTTGAGGCTGTCGCCCATGTTTGTCCCAATTCTGAAGGATGTGTTTAACCACTGGTTTGCTCAGGAGTCAATCCCTGGACAGGTAACCAAAGGAGTGGTCACATTACTGAAGAAGGGGGACCAACCTGGTGGGGGTAATTTAGACGATTACAGGCCCATAACTCTGCTAAACACAGAGTTAAAGATTTTGGCCCGCATTCTTGCGAACCGCCTGCAGGTTGTTATCGGTGATTTGATCAAGCCTGAGCAGAACTTTGCTGTGAAGAAGAGGTCGATTCAGAACAACTTGCATTTGATTCGCATGATCATAGAGGGGACAGAAGACGACGCTGAAGCCGCGCTGATCAATTTAGATCAGTCCAAGGCTTTCGATAGGGTCGACCATGGTTTCCTGAAATCTGTTTTAGCGGCTGCCGGTTTTGGTCCGGACTTCCGCAGGTGGATCTCCATTCTGTATGACTCGCCGACGGCAGTGGTGCAAGTCAATGGAAAGAGGTCGGAATCGTTCGTTGTTTCTCGGTCGGTACGTCAGGGTTGTCCGCTGTCGCCCCTGCTCTACATCCTGGCGTTGGAACCCTTCCTTCGCAAATTAAGGGATCAGGCGACAACACCAGTCCTGCGCGGAATCGCTATCCCTCCTCGCAAAGCGCGAGTCAGGGTTTCCGCGTTTGCCGATGATGTCACCGTTTTCGTGTCGAGCCGTACTGACATTCGAACGGTGATTAAGGCGCTCGCTCGGTACGAAGAAGTGACAGGGGCCATAGTCAACCGCAGCAAGTCGAACGGCCTGCGGTTGGGTGCCTGGAGCGGAGAGACCGCTCTTCCAGGTGACTTCAGCTGGTCGGATGGCCCGGTTCGAATCCTCGGCGTATGGTTCGGGCCGGGCCTCCAGCTGGAAAAGAACTGGTCGGAAGTACAGACAAAGGTCGAATCGTCGGTCCAGGCTTGGATTCGAAGGAAGCTTTCCTTGAAGGGCAGAGCGGAGGCGTGCGCCACTTACGTCTTCCCTCTCATCCTTTACCGGCTGTCTGTACTACCACTGCCTGCGGCCCGCCTTCACGCTTTCACGCGCTTGCTCTTCTCGCTTCTTTGGAAGGGCCGGAAAGCGTACGTCCGCAGACAGGTCTGTACTCAAGTTCCGAGTGTGGGAGGCTTGGGGATGCCTGACTTGGCAAGTCATCGACATGCCGAGAGACTGGCTTTCCTGAGTCGGACTTTGATGGAAGACACTCCGTGGGTCCCTGCGGTCGGGAGCGCCTTTCCCAACCTCATACCCGACCTCTCGGTCGAAGGTCGACGTAGGCCGAGAGGGGAGCCCTTGTTCTTCACCGAATGCCGGGCCGCGCTTAGAGCGTTGCCGGGGTCCAGTAACCTTGCCCGGTCTAGGAAGAGACTATATCGGGATCTAGTGGAGGGTACCGCCTCGGACCCACTTGAGGAGCGGCTTGGATGGTCGAGGGAGGAGTCCCGCTCCCAGTGGAGTTGGGCGCCGGGCCAGAGTTATCTCAACAATTCTGAGTATTCTCTGACCTGGCGACTGGTTCGGAACGCACTGCCCCTCTATGGCAGACTACGCAGAGATGGCTTAAGGAACGTCCCCTTATGCCCGCGCTGTGAAGACGACGAAGAAGAAACGGCCGAGCACGCCTTTTTCACCTGCAGCAAAGTTCGACGTCTCTGGGAGTATGTCGGAGAGGTGACGGCTCGCATCGACGCCGAGCAGCCGATGGTCCTGGATGTCGCATCTGTCATCAACAACGCAGCTCCGCAATGGACGGGGGAAAAACGAATGGTGTTTCTGACCATCCTAGCCGTAGCGAGACTAGTGACGTGGGTTACACGTCTTGATGAGGTTCATGGGGTTGGATCGGTTTCAGATCGCGATCTGGTAGTTTACTTTAAACATCAACTTAAAGTGAAGATCAGATGCGATTGGAAGCGATTACATCGCATGGATTTCAATAGGAGATGGGTGCATGACACTAGTTTGTGCATCCGACGAGGCGCCAAGTTTGAGTTCGTGTTCCCTCCATAGTTATGGCACACGCGGTACTAGGTTCTACGGAACCCACCCCTGTAGACTTTTTTAATTAAAAGAGAAACTCTTAACTAGTAGGAATGAGAGATATCCTGTCCCTATATTATTTTTGCCGGCACTAGAGAGCTTCCAAAGATTCCCACTTCCATTTTTTACTTTGTCCCCGGTCGCTTGAAACCTTTGGCATTACCATCTTGGAAGCCGCCATCCACCCCAGATCCCATTCCCAGTGAAGTTATTTTTGAATACCCCTCTTTTAAATTCCCACTCCCATTTAGGGACTGACCCGCTTGTTTTCGGTCTTGGGCCGGAAAACAGCGGGTGGTCCAACACTTAGCATCGAGGGAAAGACGGGCCATACTAACCCCCCTTTTTTATCATTTTATTTGGTTCTTTATTTTTCTTTCTTTTTGGGTGTTTTTAATATTTTTTCCCACTCCCACGATAATTGTCATTTACAACGTAAATTTTTTGGGATATGTTAAGTAGGGATCCATCCACAGAGTGAATGCGGTATTTTGGTGCAAGAATCTGGTTAAGAGTAAGATAAAATTTTTTATTTTCTGTTTTTGTTGTATTTTAGTTGGAAATAAAAAATGTTAAATGCTTGTCTCACTTATCCCCGACCCCCCCCCCTCCCCCTACATCCCGGGCGCTATGCCTAAGGTCTGGTGAGTTCCCAAGGTTTGTAAAATCTCCATCTGTAGATAAAGATGGAGGTTGTCCGAGGGAATTCACCGGCCTAAATAACTTCTCGGCCTTTTGGCTAAGATCAAAGTGTAGTATCTGTTCTCAGTTGCGACATTTTCATTTTACCCAAAGTCCAGTGATCAGCTACCGGGCCTATTAGCAAGGTTAAAGCTTATTACCATTGACTAAGCCGCCCTTTGGGGCTTTTGTCGACTCCCCCTTTTGGGGAGTTTTTTCACTTTTTTTTCTTTTTTCTCCCCCTTTTGGGGATTTTTTCTCTTTTATTTTTCTCTTTTTTCTCTCTTTTATGTTATTTCTATCTAACTCCTCCCCCGTTGGGGAGGCAGCTCCCCGTTGGTAGAGCTAGGTCTTCTATATTGTAGTTCCTCCCCCTCTTGGGGAGGCAGCTCCCCGTTGGTAGAGCTAGGCTTTCTTGTAAATTAATTTTTTAAATTCCTTTTCAGAGTCTGACTGCTTGTCCCAACTTAAGCAGCCGGCAGGTTCGGGGAAGACTCACGTGCCTTTTGGCGACGGTCTCCCTGATTCCGAATACGCGGGTTGTGGACAGCAGACAGACCCAGTTGCGATGGAGGCCACCAGGGTCTCAAAAGCCAGAGCTGTCTTGGCTAAGGACAGCGAGAGGGGTGTGGCCGCGAAGGGCACCCCTGTGAAAGTGGGTGGCACACCCGAGTGCCCCCTAGGAGGTGTAGCCCCGCAGGGCACCTCCGGATCCTTGTTGGGGAGTGTCGTGCCGTGCGACACTCCAGTCCGGTCGGGGGGTGGCACACCCGAGTGCCCCCCAGGAGGTGTAGCCC
Organism: Sepiola atlantica; assembly: GCA_963556195.1. Lineage (NCBI taxonomy): Eukaryota > Metazoa > Mollusca > Cephalopoda > Sepiida > Sepiolidae > Sepiola > Sepiola atlantica. The sequence goes on along the minus strand of OY744550.1, from coordinate 18,223,758 downwards.
CGCAGGGCACCTCCGGATCCTTGGTGGGGAGTGTCGTGCCGTGCGACGCTCCAGTGTCTGGTGACGGCCCAGATTTGGTGTTTGGGGATTTCGAGAAAATCCCAGGGGTTATCCTCTCTCATGAGGAGTTTTTTGCCGGGTTTGACAATACTCCTTTTGAATCCGTTGCAGGAAATAAAAAAGCCCCTTTACTTCGAAAGTCCCAATCACTGGATTTGGGGGTGGCACAGGGCCGGTACGACCCTAAATTGTTTTTCGGGTGCTCCTCGGGGGGTTCTTCATCGGCGGAGTCGGAGGGGGAGAGCCTTGGCAGGAAGAAGGAGAGGAAGGGAGTGCCAAAAGTCTGGAGCAGGCCGTCCGCCACAAAGCTCCCAGCAAAAACCAAGCCGGAGACCACTACATGGGGTCCCCAGTCCAAAAAGACCCCGGAAGATTATAGGGAACTCTTCAGGGGAAAGTACAAGGAGTACACGGAGGGCAGTACCATTCGACTTGTCCCGGGTACTATGGAGAACCTGAAGAGAAGAATAGTCTCCCTGGTGACAACAGATGCCAAACTCAAGGGACTCACTGGAGTCACCAGGGACAAAATGTTCCGGATGCTGGTGGACCTCAAGATACCGGCGACCTACATCACAAAGAGGTCCTATGCGATGTGGGACATCCTGCTCCCAACCCAGCAGGAGGCGGAAAAGGTGGCAAAAGGAGACTTTGGCTGGAAAGACCATATAATTCAAGCCGGAGTACCTCGAAAAGAGAAAAACGAACGTCACCATTCTCGGCGTCCCATGCTGTGTCAGCGCTGACCATTTAGGCGCAATAATGTCACAGTATGGAGATGTCGAAGAGGTTATTCCGGTCCGTGGCCCCCGCAACATCCAAACGGGGGAATTCAAATTCCGGATGAGGTTGGAGCGTGCGGGTTTCCAAAATATTCCTGCCCAACTCAAGTGCGAGAGCTGGACGATGTCCATCATCGTGGAGGGACGGAGGCCACATTGTTGGCATTGCCAGACGCCGGGGCATATGTCCAAGGACTGCCCCAGGAGAAAGACCCCGGCACCCGTCCCAGCCAAAGCTCCAGCTCCAGTGGCAACGGGAAAACCCAGAGCACCCGTTCCAGCCAAAGCTCCAGCTCCAGTGGCGGCAGAGAAACCAAACGCACCCGCCCCAGCCAAAGCTCCAGCTCCAGTGGCGGCGGAGAAGCCTGAGGAGGAGGGATTCAGCCCGGTAACCTCCAGGAGGGGAAAGAAAACCCTCCCTAACAAACGGAAGCTCCAACAGTCATCGGAGTCAGAGGAGGAGCCAGCGGCCAACGAAGAAAGGATGGCAGTGGAGGGGCCGGTAGAGCCCAAAGAAAAGGACCCGAGGGCCAAAAAGATCAGAGAGGCCGAAGACTGTGGGGCTACTCCGACTGTCCAGGCACCAACACCCCCGGGGGTAAAGGACTCCACTCCTCTCTCCAAAACACCCATAACGGCCGTTGCGGAAGCAGCAGGGACCAAAGAGTCCGCCCCAGCAAAGACGTCCCCTCCTCCACAAGCTGGAAGGCAGGTAAGGACAAAGAGGTCCCCTTTCCTGCCGGGGGAGAGGATTTGTGCAGCCAACGCCTCCCAGGTTCACCCAGATCTAAGCGCGAGGCAAAGGCAGTACCTCAAGCAAATGCAGGCTTTCACCCATGTGAAGGGAAAGCGGGTGGAGAGCCCCCAGAAGTTCCGGGAGGCCCCCATGATGACCACCTTCCTGAGAGAGAACAAGGGGAGCAGGACAAATGCTCTCTGGAGGATGGTTGAGGAAGGGAAAACAGCTTTCCCGGGCTTCAAACTAATAGACGAGGAGCACCCTTCCCTTAAAAAATTATCTTTTCAATGTCCGGGGAGGGTCCCTGTTTATGTTCACCCCTCTTTCTTTCGGGCCCTTAAACTAACCTTCCCCTTGGACGTGGGAGGTTTGGCACGAGACGGACGGATTTCGTCCGAACTGCTGACCGGCAGTCTTAGTCAGGCCTTCGGCGTCCTCACTCCCGAGGAGTTTAGCCCCATTTGCGACACTAACTGATGGGGATCACAAATTTGAACTTGGCTTGTTGGAATGTGAGGGGCATGAGATCCCGAGGCAAAGCTGCTCGCGTGCTAAGGGATCTCGTGGCCCGTAAGGTAGATGTAGCTGCGATTGAAGAGACCCACTTCTGTTCGTACGGGGATTGTGATGTGCTGACTGACGACTTTGACGTCTACTCAGCATATGGCGATGTTCGTAGGAGTGGCATCTCGGTGATGGTTAGACGCAGCCTGTCGGCGAACGTTAGCGTTGTTCATACGGATGCGGCGGGACGGCTGGTCGTGGTCGATGTTGCCGTCGAAAACAGCAAGTTTCGGATCGTTGCGGTTTATGCGCCTAACATTGCTGGCGAGAGGGTTTCCTTTTTCCGACGATTGGAGGCGTTCCTCGGGGGTCCGGAGCGAGTAGTTTTAATGGGGGACTGGAATGCCATCCTAGACCCCAAGATAGATAAGGTCGGTGGGAATAGAGGGTCGGCGTGGTGTGAGAGCAGTCTGTCTGACCTGATGGCCTCGTGCGATCTTGTCGACAGATTTCGTGTCGATCACCCAGGGCGGGAGATGTGGACGTGGTATACTTACGCGGCCTTCTGTCCGAGTACCTACTTGGACAGAATGTTAGTTAGAAGAGGCGACATAGATTTCTTATCTTGTCCCACGTTCACTATGTTAGGACATTCGGACCATAAATTAGTTATGGCCCGTCTGAACTTAAGCGATAGGCCTAGGTTGGCTGGGTACTGGAAGTTTAATACCTCCTTGCTGGAGATACGAGACTTCCGGGAACAGCTGACGTTACTACTTCAGCAGGGATTAGTGGGGGTGGTTATCGGGAGTAGATACTGGGTCAAAACTAAGGCTCGTGTTAGAAGCTTTTGTGTCCGCTACAGCCAGCGCCTCGCTCAAGATAGGGCTAGGACACAAATACAGGCAGAGGATAAGATGACCCGGGCGGTGGCGGGGGGGGGGATCCCCTAGAGATAGCCTTAATTACGGGGGACCTAAATCGCTTGGCCAGCGAGCGATATGAGGGACAAGTAGTTAGAGCTAGGTTAAAGAAAGTCTCTAACGAAGCCGTGAATGTTGACGCTGTTGAGCGTAAGGCTGCTTTACGTCGTGGCTCGGACGGGTACATTCGGAAGGTGAAAAACCTGGAAGGACATACCCTGGTATCGACTCGTGAGATTTGTGAGGGGTTCCGTGAGCATTTGGAGGAACGCTTCACCCAACTGCCCAGACTCCGCGGCCAGGAGTTTGACAGCTATTTGGCTGACTCGCCCCGCCTCGAGGCGGCTCGAGCAGCTGGCTGTGATAGCAGGATTACGGAGGGCGAGATCGTTACTGCGTTGAAGCAGGTCTGCTTGAACAAATCTCCAGGACTCGATGGTCTGCCGTACGAAATGTATTTGAGGCTGTCGCTCATGTTTGTCCCAATTCTGAAGGATGTGTTTAACCACTGGTTTGCTCAGGAGTCAATCCCTGGACAGGTAACCAAAGGAGTGGTCACATTACTGAAGAAGGGGGACCAACCTGGTGGGGGTAATTTAGACGATTACAGGCCCATAACTCTGCTAAACACAGAGTTAAAGATTTTGGCCCGCGTTCTTGCGAACCGCCTGCAGGTTGTTATCGGTGATTTGATCAAGCCTGAGCAGAACTTTGCTGTGAAGGGGAGGTCGATTCAGAACAACTTGCATTTGATTCGCATGATCATAGAGGGGACAGAAGACGACGCTGAAGCCGCGCTGATCAATTTAGATCAGTTTAAGGCTTTCGATAGGGTCGACCATGGTTTCCTGAAATCTGTTTTAGCGGCTGCCGGTTTTGGTCCGGACTTCCGCAGGTGGATCTCCATTCTGTATGACTCGCCGACGGCAGTGGTGCAAGTCAATGGAAAGAGGTCGGAATCGTTCGTTGTTTCTCGGTCGGTACGTCAGGGTTGTCCGCTGTCGCCCCTGCTCTACATCCTGGCGTTGGAACCCTTCCTTCGCAAATTAAGGGATCAGGCGACAACACCAGTCCTGCGCGGAATCGCTATCCCTCCTCGCAAAGCGCGAGTCAGGGTTTCCGCGTTTGCCGATGATGTCACCGTTTTCGTGTCGAGCCGTACTGACATTCGAACGGTGATTAAGGCGCTCGCTCGGTACGAAGAAGTGACAGGGGCCATAGTCAACCGCAGCAAGTCGAACGGCCTGCGGTTGGGTGCCTGGAGCGGAGAGACCGCTCTTCCAGGTGACTTCAGCTGGTCGGATGGCCCGGTTCGAATCCTCGGCGTATGGTTCGGGCCGGGCCTCCAGCTGGAAAAGAACTGGTCGGAAGTACAGACAAAGGTCGAATCGTCGGTCCAGGCTTGGATTCGAAGGAAGCTTTCCTTAAAGGGCAGAGCGGAGGCGTGCGCCACTTACGTCTTCCCTCTCATCCTTTACCGGCTGTCTGTACTACCACTGCCTGCGGCCCGCCTTCACGCTTTCACGCGCTTGCTCTTCTCGCTTCTTTGGAAGGGCCGGAAGGCGTACGTCCGCAGACAGGTCTGTACTCAAGTTCCGAGTGTGGGAGGCTTGGGGATGCCTGACTTGGCAAGTCATCGACATGCCGAGAGACTGGCTTTCCTGAGTCGGACTTTGATGGAAGACACTCCGTGGGTCCCTGCGGTCGGGAGCGCCTTTCCCAACCTCATACCCGACCTCTCGGTCGAAGGTCGACGTAGGCCGAGAGGGGAGCCCTTGTTCTTCGCCGAATGCCGGGCCGCGCTTAGAGCGTTGCCGGGGTCCAGTAACCTTGCTCGGTCTAGGAAGAGACTATATCGGGATCTAGTGGAGGGTACCGCTTCGGACCCACTTGAGGAGCGGCTTGGATTGTCGAGGGAGGAGGCCCGCTCCCAGTGGAGTTGGGCGCCGGGCCAGAGTTATCTCAACAATTCTGAGTATTCTCTGACCTGGCGACTGGTTCGGAACGCACTGCCCCTCTATGGCAGACTACGCAGAGATGGCTTAAGGGACGTCCCCTTATGCCCGCGCTGTGAAGACGACGAAGAAGAAACGGCCGAGCACGCCTTTTTCCCCTACAGCAAAGTTCGACGTCTCTGGGAGTATGTCGGAGAGGTGACGGCTCGCATCGACGCCGAGCAGCCGATGGTCCTGGATGTCGCATCTGTCATCAACAACGCAGCTCCGCAATGGACGGGGGAAAAACGAATGGTGTTTCTGACCATCCTAGCCGTAGCGAGACTAGTGACGTGGGTTACACGTCTTGATGAGGTTCATGGGGTTGGATCGGTTTCAGATCGCGATCTGGTAGTTTACTTTAAACATCAACTTAAAGTGAAGATCAGATGCGATTGGAAGCGATTACATCGCATGGATTTCAATAGGAGATGGGTGCATGACACTAGTTTGTGCATCCGACGAGGCGCCAAGTTTGAGTTCGTGTTCCCTCCATAGTTATGGCACACGCGGTACTAGGTTCTACGGAACCCACCCCTGTAGACTTTTTTAATTAAAAGAGAAACTCTTAACTAGTAGGAATGAGAGATATCCTGTCCCTATATTATTTTTGCCGGCACTAGAGAGCTTCCAAAGATTCCCACTTCCATTTTTTACTTTGTCCCCGGTCGCTTGAAACCTTTGGCATTACCATCTTGGAAGCCGCCATCCACCCCAGATCCCATTCCCGATGAAGTTATTTTTGAATACCCCTCTTTTAAATTCCCACTCCCATTTAGGGACTGACCCGCTTGTTTTCGGTCTTGGGCCGGAAAACAGCGGGTGGTCCAACACTTCGCATCGAGGGAAAGACGGGCCATACTAACCCCCCTTTTTTATCATTTTATTTGGTTCTTTATTTTTCTTTCTTTTTGGGTGTTTTTAATCTTTTTTCCCACTCCCACGTTAATTATCATTTACAACGTAAATTTTTTGGGATATGTTTAGTAGGGATCCATCCACAGAGTGAATGCGGTATTTTGGTGCAAGAATCTGGTTAAGAGTAAGCAAAAGTTTTTATTTTCTGTTTTTGTTGTATTTTTTGTTGAAAATAAAAAATGTTAAATGCTTGTCTCACTTATCCCCGACCCCCCCTCCCCCTACATCCCGGGCGCTATGCCTAAGGTCTGGTGAGTTCCCAAGGTTTGTAAAATCTCCATCTGTAGATAAAGATGGAGGTTGTCCGAGGGAATTCACCGGCCTAAATAACTTCTCGGCCTTTTGGCTAAGATCAAAGTGTAGTATCTGTTCCGATGGATACTGCACGCCTGTCCTGTGCAGTTCTAGGAGGTCCACGCTCCCAGGCTTCGCCTCCCCTCTTTGGGGAGGAGTAAGTTTATTGCTTACTGTCTGAGGCGCCCCTACCGGGGAATGCCGACGGGGCTGCCCAGGCAATTTTTAAATGGCCAGAGTGCTCACCTCTCGAGCGCTGGCTTTTCAACCCCCACTTTCCCGACCCGACCTTGGGTCACATCTTACTTGTGGGCGTAAGATAAAACTGGCCTTGTGCCTAACTCCTAGCGAAGGAGTAAATAAATATCCTGCGGAATGTGAAGTTCTATGCCGTCAAATACGGAAGAGTAGACGTTGTAGTGGATGTATACAAGAAGTTAAGTCTGAAGTCTGAAACCAGAACGAAGAAAGGGCGAGATATCAGGCGAAGAGTAACAGGAACTACCAAGACGAACCAAAAACTGGAGAAGCTTTCTGCGAGATGATAGCAATACGAAAGAACTATTTAATTTCCAACAAGCACCATCATCGTGACAAGGGGAGATAATGGCATCAGCAACAAAGTCAGGTCCCTGGATGCCGTGTCCCATGCTCCTATGGGGAGGCTGACACCAGAGTGCTTATACATGCCAAGGATGCAACGTCGCAAGGTAGCAAGTCCATTACCATTAAATCAAATGACACTCATGTCGTCGTTATACCTGTGTCGACTATGCCATCCTTACAAGAGCTTGGACTAGAAAAGTTGTGGATAGCGTTTAGACAAACAGTGAGTGCTCAGTGGATTCCTGTTCATGAGGTGGCTTCTTCAATAGGGCCGAGGAAGGTCGCCAATATCCTGTTCTCCCATGTTTTCACAGGATGTGATGTGGTCTCTGGTTTCCGTTGCAAAGGGGAAAAAATCTGCATGGCAGACATGAAATGTATGTGAGGATGTTGCCGAAACCTTCAAGTAACTCTGCAACTGTTCGCAAGAAGTTTCAAGTGATGACCTGCAGAAACTGGAGAACTTCGTTGTTCTAATGTACGGCCGCTCCAGTGCAGCTAGCTGTGTCAACGAGGCGAGGTTGGATCTGTTTGCCCGCAAGCAGAGGACTTACAATTCGATTCCTTCAACCAGAGCTGCATTGAAGGAGATCGCTTAACGTGCGGCCTACCAGGGTGGAATCATATAGGGTCAGGCGACTGCCTCAAATCCAGAAACCAGCACCTCTACTGACTGGGGTTGAATTCAAAGTGAAGAGGCGTGGAAAATACATTGGACAACCTTTCCACCAATAGTTGCCAATAATTAACCAAATGCGGCTGTAAGGAAGACTGCCTCAAGGGGTGCAAATGTTTCTGCGCCGGACTTTCTTGTACCGCTCTATGCAGCCGTGTTTGTGACCAGTAGTGTTGTAGTGTACAATTGTCAAACATTTGACAGAAGATTGTGAATAATTTGTGTATTATTCTTTTAGTGTTAATGTCATGTTCATGTTCAACTAATTCAGTCAGTTAGACTCTATAATCATTCAGTCTATTAATTTAGTATGTCATATGTAGGTAATAAAATGTGTTTTGATGTTGTAATTTGGGGTTTATTGAGATTAGTTATATAAGTGATGCTCAAATGCTTTCTAGAGTGTCATAAATGAATTCAGCATCAACACATACAATTTGACATCAAGATTACCACAATCAGTTGAATAGATGCTAATCTATAATGGATTATCGTTATCGTGAGCTTCTGTTGGCGGCCATCTTTAAAAATGGTGACCATCTTGGGTTTTGAGATGGCTAGTCGGACAGATATGTGTAGTACACCCTATGGAGTCATTAGTCCAACTTTGGTGCTTGTATCATCAAATACATGATTTTCCACTAGCCGCCCCACTACATGCTTCTACAACGGTGTATCTATAAAGTCGAATTCTCCACATGACAATACTAACGTAACTGATTCGTGTATAGCAGGGGCGGGCAACCTTTTCAGAGTGAGGGCCAGATGATACTTTTGGAAGGAGATCGCGGGCTGGAGTGAAACACGAAATACTGAATTACAATATTTTGTTTACATGAATAAATTGTAGAAAAATGGAATTGAACACTCTACAAATCTGATATTTTTCTCAGGAGACTTCTGTATGTGATGTTTTATAACAAAAACGAAGAGCCCTTTTGGAATCATAAAAAATCATGACGGGGGAAGTAGCAAGTTGATCCAACATTCGTTTTGACACACCTCACATAAGTTCTGATTCATGCCCCTTCCTCGTCTCTCATTTCCTCTTTGCCTCTCTCTTTCTCTTTTTCGATTTTTATCTCAGGCCAAGGATTTGAAATTAATAGTTAAAGAAAATGAAATATACATGCATCATCGCTCACTGATATTTATACATTTTTATCCCACTGTAAATCTTAATTGAAACCTACTTTTACGTCTATGTCACAAAATGATATGAGTTTTACTTGGAGGTCCGCGGGCCAGTTTGCAATAATAAAGCCTAGCAGTGTGGAGGGCCGGGCGCTAAGCCTTCGCGGGCCGGGCGCTAAGCCTTTGCGGGCCAGGCGCTAAGCCTTCGCGGGCCGGACGTGGCCCGCGGGCCGGAGGTTGCCCGCCCCCTGGTCTATAGCATAACATCAATGATGGGTTATTTTAGTGCTTTCCGAAATTCCTTTG
>OY744550.1:18207322-18209822 GCA_963556195.1 Sepiola atlantica | reverse complement strand
TTAGATACGTCCAAGAAAGGCTTTCTATGTCGCTCGGTCACTCTGTCGCGATTCAGTTTCAAATATCGTTTTATTCGCTAAGCGCACATATACAGATTGAATAGACGCATCTTATCTTAGATGCGTCCGTGTACATCTAAAAGAGGTCCTGTCCGTCGGCTCGTCCCTAACAATTCATTTTTTTTAAACATTTGCATCGTTAAACGCACAGATTGAATGGACGTATCTTATGTTAGATACGCCCAATCATGCTAAAATAATAGGCTCTGTCCATAAGTTTATCTGTCACGCTTGAGTTTTAGATAGCGTTTTCGTCTGGCTGTCACGCTCAAGTTTAAAATACCATTTTCGTAGTTTGATCATTTTCGTGGGCCTTCCACCTTTGAAAAGGCGCTTTCGTTTCAAATGGCATTTTTCTTGGTTTGTCACTCTCAAATTCAAAATGTCATTTCAGCGCAAAACGTGTAGATCGAATCGGCGTATCTTAAGAATATACGCGATTGTGTGCATTTATATTTTTATTATTATTTTGGTCGTTTATTGTGACAAGAAATCAAAAACAAAGGAATCTTCCTATGAAATGATTAATGAGCTTAGAAATTTCAAACTAATTCACCCTCCTTCACTTTAACTCCCCCTCTTCCTCTCTCTCTCTCTCTTTCTCTCTTTCTCTCTCTCTCTCTCTTTCTATCTCTCTTCACACGCCTACGCACACCCACACATGTTTGAAATAATAATGTATATAAAAGAAAATGTATATAATTACAGTGAAATTCGCATAACGAAATCTCGTGTGGAGCTATCTAAACGAATTATGTCCAACTTACAATTAATAGAAGAAGGCTTAATATTTTTAATTGAAAGAATGGAGCTATAAATTATAAAAATTCAAAGATTCAAAATAGCATTTAAATCAGATTTCCAAAGTAGAAAGTTCCAATAAACATGATTTTTTACGTATGTTTCGACAAAAACCTTTATTAAATAATAAATTCTAAAAAAAGTATGTATGTAAAAAACGTATTATATGTTCATCATATAGGCCGCAAAGTCTGCCCAGACTGAAAATTTATTAATTTTGGAATGTTCAATAAAATACAGCCCAGGGAGTACAATGCAAAAAAAACAGAAGTTAAAATATTAAACGGTTGAAATTTGAGAGCAACTTAAAGTCGGCCTTTTTTGTAAACCGGTCAGTTAATCGTTTTTTCCGATATTTAATTAAAATTTCGTCGAAAATGGTCAATTTTAAAACCTTCACCATTTTTTTCAGAAACAAGATGGAAAATTCTGTTTCCATCTATCTGAAAGCATTTTTTTAATCTTTTTTTTGAATTTGTAGAAAGAAAAAGCCTTTGATTGCATTCAATTTTAAAAAAAAAATTAACTTGAAGTCGGGTAGGGGTGAATTACTCAGAACGCATAATTCCCGTAAATTTTCCTCAATTTTTCAGAAAAATCATAATTTTTTAAAACGTTCTCATAATTTCTCACTGTGGGGACCTGGTGTACTACAACATAGATTTTATACACATTATCATTAAAAAGAGACCTATCAAAAGGTATTAAGGAGTCAAACACAGTATTTTCTGGAAAATTCTTTATTTTTCAAGGAAAATTGAAATTTTCCGGTATTTAAATAAAATTTTGCTGAAAATGTTCAATGAACGAACAAACAAAAGTAAACTTGTCAATAATACAATGAATCTATTTGAGCTTGTTTCATAGTTGAAGCAGTCGATTTGGTATGTCTGATTGACCTTGCTGTGTGTCCAGTTTCATCACAAATATTACAGTGAGGTCGTGGCGTCGTGAAGCGATTTCAGGGTGAGACATTATTAACATTGGTCGAAGTATATCATGAATATTGTCCTTGATGGACAGTTGCCGAGACAATGCAGCTGGACAACTTAGGAAAGACAGAACGTGCTTGTTACAAGACTCTACTGGACTCTCACTCCATTTTGCTATCGAGTTACCGTTATTCCACTTGAACTATGGGCACACATTTGATGGTAGCTCGGGATTATCATAATCCATGGTTTAGCCTTCTCATCGACGAAGGCAATTCTGAGATGAACCATTATCTAGATGCCCAAGCTTTCCAATGCTTCCACATGCACACATTTGTTTGTGACAGACTGGGTTATAATCAGGATGATGTTGGTGTTACTCATGAACGTTTAAAAATTTTCGCGCTCGACGCTGTTACGGATGAAAGAACATCCGTAAAAGCGATTTTGAGGGCTGAAAAATCTGTTGCGAGGCGTACCATTATTTGTATTTCCTCCACTCGCACATGGTGCATCAATTAACATAACGGTAATTTTTCGGATTGCATCGATACATTCTTTTTCCGCATTGTTGAGGATCCGCCTAATATCCAAAGTTATTCATTCCATCCTCCCTCCAGTTCTTCTGTCCACAGAACAACCAATACAGTATCTTTTGAGCAAAGTCCAATGAACGCAATTTGAAGTGAAGAACAGAGAAACAATGC
>OY744550.1:18144822-18202322 GCA_963556195.1 Sepiola atlantica | reverse complement strand
AATAGTATACAGAATGTAAAAGGCAAATAGTATACAGAATGTAAAAGACTAATAGTATACAGAATGTAAAATACTAATGGTATAGCGAATGTAAAAGACTAATAGTATACAGAATGTAAAAGACTAATAGTATACATAATGTAAAAGGCTAATAGTATACAGAATGTAAAAGACTAATAGTATACAGAATGTAAAAGACTAATAGTATACAGAATTTAAAAGACTAATTATATACAGAATGTAAAAGACTAATAGTATACAGAATGTAAAAGACTAATAGAATACAGAATGTAAAAGACTAATAGTATACAGAATGTAAAAGACTAATAGTATACAGAATTTAAAACCCTAATAGTATACAGAATGTAAAAGGCTAGTTGTATTCAGAATGTAAACGGCAGATTGTATAAAGAATGTAAAATACTAATTGTATGCAGAATGTAGAATACTAGTTGTATGCAGAATGTAAAATACTAATTATATAACTAATGTAAAATACTGATTGTATACATAATGTATATGACTAATAGTATACAGAATGTAAAAGACTAATAGTATACACAATGTAAAAGACTAATAGTATACATAATGTAAAAGACTAATTGTATACAGAATGTAAAATACTAATTGTGTACAGAATTCGAAAGACAAATAGTATACATAATGTAAAAGACAAATAGTATACATAATGTAAAAGACTAATAGTATACATAATGTAAAAGACTAATAGTATACAGAATGTAAAAGACAAATAGTATACATAATGTAAAAGACAAATAGTATACAGAATGTAAGAGACAAATAGTATACATAATGTAAAAGACTAATAGTATACAGAATGTAAAAGACTAATAGTATACAGAATGTAAGAGACTAATAGTATACATAATGTAAAAGACAAATAGTATACAGAATGTAAGAGACTAATAGTATACATAATGTAAAAGACTAATAGTATACAGAATGTAAAAGACTAATAGTATACATAATGTAAAAGACTAATAGTATACATAATGTAAAAGACTAATAGTATACAGAAAATAAAAATAATAGTATACAGAATGTAAAAGACTAATAGTATACATAATGTAAAAGACTAATAGTATACATAATGTAAAAGACTAATAGTATACAGAAAATAAAAATAATAGTATACAGAATGTAAAAGACTAATAGTATACATAATGTAAAAGACTAATAGTATACATAATGTAAAAGACTAATAGTATACAGAAAATAAAAATAATAGTATACAGAATGTAAAAGACTAATAATATACAGAATGTAAACTACTAATTGTATCTAGAATGTATAAGGCAGATTGTATATGGAATGTTAGAAACGAATTTGTACAGAATTTAATAAAAACTAATTGTATACAGAATGTAAAAGGCTAAGTGTCTGTCAAATGTAAAAGAGTACTTTTATACATAATGTAAAATACTGATTGTATCCAGAATGTAAAAGTCTAATAGTATACAGAATGTAAAATACTAATTGTATACAGAATGTAAAATACTAATTGTATACAGAATGTAAAAGATTAATTGTATACAGAATGTAAAAGGCAGATTATATACAGAATGTAAAATATTGATTGTATACAGAATGTAAAATGATAATTGTATGCAGTATGTAAAATATTAATTATATACATAACATAAAATACTGATTGTATACAGAATGTTAAATACTAATTGTATACAGAATGTAAAATACTAATTGTATGCAGAATGTAAAATACTAATTGTATACAGAATATAAAATACTGATTGTATACAGAATGTAAAATACTAATTGTATACAGAATGTAGATACTTATTGTATGCAGAATGTAAAATACTAATTGTATACAGTATGTAAAAGACTGATTGTATACAGATGGAAAAATACTAATAGTATACAGAATGTAAAAAACTAATTGTATGCAGAATGTAAAATACTGATTGTATGCATCAAAATGATAATTGTATGCAGTATGTAACATACTAGTTGTATGCAGTATGTAAAATATTAATTATATACATAACATAAAATACTGATTGTATACAGAATGTAAAATACTAATTGTATGCAGAATGTAAAATACTAATTGTATGCATAATGCAAAATACTGATTGTATATAGAATGTAAAAAACTGATTGTATACAGAATGTAAAATACTAATTGTATACAGAAGGAAAAGTACTAATAATATACAGAATGTAAAAAACTAATAGTATACATAATGTAAAAGACTTATAGTATACAGAATGTAAAAGACTAATTGTATACATTATCTAAAAGACTAATAGTATACAGAATTTACAAGACTAATAGAATACAGAATGTAAAATACTAATTGTATACATAATGTAAAAACTAATAGTATACATAATGTAAAAAACCAATTGTAAACAGAATGTAAAAGACTAATGGTATACAGAATCTAAATGACTAATAGTATACAGAATGTAAATACTAATTGTATACATAATGTAAAAGACTAATTGAATAAACAATGTAAAAGACTAATAGTATACAGAATGTAAAAGACTAATAGTATACAGAATGTAAAAGGCTAGTTGTATACAGAATGTAAAATACTAGTAGTATACATAATGTAAAATACTAATTGTATACATAATGTAAAAGACTAATTGTATACACAAGGTAAAAGACTAATAGTATACAACATGTAAAATACTACTTGTATACAGAATGTAAAAGACTAATAGTATCTAGAATGTATAAAGCAGATTGTATAGAGAATGTAAAAGACTAATAGTATACAGAATGTAAAAGACTAATCGTATACAGAATCTAAATGACTAATAGTATACAGAATGTAAATACTAATAGTATACAGAATGTAAAAGACTAATTGTATCTAGAATGTATAAGGCAGATTGCATAGAGAATGTAAGAAACGAATTGTATACAGAATCTTAAAAAAACTGTAAAATGTAGAATGTAAAATACTAATTGTATGCAGAATGTTGAATACTAATTGTATGCAGAATGTAAAATACTAATTGTATGCAGAATGTTGAATACTAATTGTATACAGAATGTAAAATTCTGATGGTATGCAGAATGTAAAATACTAATTGTATGCAGAATGTAAAAGGCAGATTGTATACAGAATGTAAAATACTAATTGTATATAGAATGTAAAATACTAATTGTATGCAGAATGTAAAATACTAATTGTATACAGAATGTAAAATACTAATTGTATGCAGAATTTAAAATACTAATTGTATATAGAATGTAAAATACTAATTGTATACAGAATGTAAAAGACTAATTGTATACAGAATGTAAAAGACTAATAGTATACAGAATGTAAAAGACTAATAGTATACAGAATATAAAAGACTAATAGTATACAGAATGTAAAAGACTAATAGTATACAGAATGTAAAAGACTAATAGAATACAGAATGTAAAAGACTAATAGTATACAGAATGTAAAAGACTAATAGTATACAGAATGTAAAAGACTAATAGTATACAGAATGTAAAATACTAGTAGTATACATAATGTAAAATACTAATTGTATACATAATGTGAAAGACTAATAGTATACAGAATGTAAAAGACTAATAGTATACAGAATGTAAAATACTAATTGTATACATAATGTAAAAGACTAATTGTATACACAAGGTAAAAGCCTAATAGTATACACAATGTAAAATACTACTTGTATACAGAATGTAAAAGACTAATTGTATCTAGAATGTATAAAGCAGATTGTATAGAGAATGTAAAAGACTAATAGTATACAGAATGTAAAAGACTAATCGTATACAGAATCTAAATGACTAATAGTACACAGAATGTAAATACTAATAGTGTACAGAATGTAAAAGACTAATTGTATCTAGAATGTATAAGGCAGATTGTATAGAGAATGTAAGAAACGAATTGTATACAGAATCTTAAAAAAACTAATTTTGTACAGAATGTAAAAGGCTAAGTGTCTGTCGAATGTAAAAGACTACTTGTATACATAATGTAAAATACTGATTGTATACAGAATGTAAAAGACTAATAGTATACAGAATGTAAAAGACTAATTGTATACAGAATGTAAAATACTAATTGTATACACAATGTAAAAGACTAATTGTATACAGAATGTAAAAGGCAGATTTTATACAGAATGTAAAATATTGATTGTATACAGAATGTAAAATGATAATTGTATGCAGAATGTAAAATACTAATTGCATGCAGAATGTAAAATACTAATTGTATACAGAATGTAAAATACTGATTGTATACAGAATGTAAATACTAATTGTATACAGGATGTAAAATACTAATTGTATACATAATGTAAAATACTGATTGTATACAGAATGTAAAATACTAATTGTATACAGAATGTAAAATACTAATTGTATTCAGAATGTAAAATACTAATTGTATGCAGAATGTAAAACACTGATTGTATACAGAATGTAAAATACTTATTGTATACAGAATGTAAAATACTAATTGTATGCAGAATGTAAAATACTAATTGTATACAGAATGTAAAATACTGATATTATGCAGAATGTAAAAGACTAATTGTATGCAGAATGTAAAAGGCAGATTGTATACAGAATGTAAAATACTAATTGTATGCAGAATGTAAAATACTAATTCTATACAGAATGTAAAATACTAATTGTATGCAGAATTTAAAATACTAATTGTATATAGAATGTAAAATACTAATTGTATGCAGAATGTAAAAGACTAACTGTATACAGAATGTAAAATACTAATTGTATGCAGAATGTAAAATACTAATTGTATGCAGAATGTAAAATACTAATTGTATACAGAATGTAAAATACTAATTGTATACAGAATGTAAATACTAATTGTATGCAGAATGTATAATACTAATTGTATGCAGAATGTATAATACTAATTGTATACAGAATATCAAATACTAATTGTATACAGATTGTAAAATACTAATTGTATGCAGAATGTAAAAGACTAACTGTATACAGAATGTAAAATACTAATTGTATGCAGAATGTAAAATACTAATTGTATACATAATGTAAAATACTGATTGTATACAGAATGGAAAATACTAATTGTATACAGAATGTAAAATACTAATTGTATACAGAATGTAAAATACTAATTGTATGCAGAATGTAAAATACTAATTGTATACAGAATGTAAAATACTGATTGTATGCAGAATGTAAAATACCAATTGTATGCAGAATGTAAAAGGCAGATTGTATACAGAATGTAAAATACTAATTGTATACAGAATGTAAAATACTAATTGTATGCAGAATGTAAAATACTAATTGTATACAGAATGTAAAATACTAATTGTATGCAGAATGTAAAATACTAATTGTATATAGAATGTAAAATACTAATTGTATGCAGAATGTAAAATACTAATTGTATACAGAATGTAAAATACTAATTGTATGCAGAAGTTAAAATACTAATTGTATATAGAATGTAAAATACTAATTGTATACAGAATGTAAAAGACTAATAGTATACAGAATGTAAAAGACTAATAGTATACAGAATATAAAAGACTAATAGTATACAGAATGTAAAAGACCAATAGTATAGAGAATGTAAAAGGCTAATAGTATACAGAATGTAAAGGACTAATAGTATACAGAATGTAAAAGACTAATAGTATACAGAATGTAAAAGACTAATAGTATACAGAATGTAAAATACTAGTAGTATACATAATGTAAAATACTAATTGTATACATAATGTAAAAGACTAATAGTATACAGAATGTAACAGACTAATAGTATACAGAATGTAAAATACTAATTGTATACAGAATGTAAAAGACTAATTGTATACACAAGGTAAAAGACTAATAGTATACACAATGTAAAATACTACTTGTATACAGAATGTAAAAGACTAATAGTATACAGAATGTAAATACTAATAGTATACAGAATGTAAAAGACTAATTGTATCTAGAATAAATAAGGCAGATTGTATAGAGAATGTAACAAAGGAATTGTATACAGAATCTTTAAAAAACTAATTTTGTACAGAATGTAAAAGGCTAAGTGTCTGTCGAATGTAAAAGACTACTTGTATACATAATGTAAAATACTGATTGTATACAAAATGTAAGAGACAAATAGTATACAGAATGTAAAATACTAATTGTATACAGAATGTAAAAGACTAATTGTATACAGAATGTAAAATACTAATTGTATACACAATGTAAAAGATTAATTGTATACACAATGTAAAAGGCAGATTTTATACAGAATGTAAAATATTGATTGTATACAGAATGTAAAATGATAATTGTATGCAGAATTTAAAATACTAATTGCATGCAGAATGTAAAATACTAATTGTATACAGAATGTGAAATACTGATTGTATACAGAATGTAAATACTAATTGTATACAGGATGTAAAATACTAATTGTATACATAATGTAAAATACTGATTGTATACAGAATTTAAAATACTAATTGTATACAGAATGTAAAATACTAATTGTATTCAGAATGTAAAATACTAATTGTATGCAGAATGTAAAACACTGATTGTATACAGAATGTAAAATACTAATTGTATACAGAATGTAAAATACTAATTGTATGCAGAATGTAAAATCCTGATTGTATGCAGAATGTAAAATACTGATTTTATGCAGAATGTAAAAGACTAATTGTATGCAGAATGTAAAAGGCAGATTGTATACAGAATGTAAAATACTAATTGTATGCAGAATGTAAAATACTAATTGTATGCAGAATTTAAAATACTAATAGTATATAGAATGTAAAATACTAATTGTATGCAGAATGTAAAAGACTAACTGTATACAGAATGTAAAATACTAATTGTATGCAGAATGTAAAATACTAATTGTATACAGAATGTAAAATACTAATTGTATACAGAATGTAAAATACTGATTGTATGCAGAATGTAAAATACTAAATGTATACAGAATGTAAATACTAATTGTATGCAGAATGTATTATGATAATTGTATACAGAATATCAAATACTAATTGTATACAGAATGTAAAATACTAATTGTATGCAGAATATAAAAGACTAACTGTATACAGAATGTAAAATACTAATTGTATGCAGAATGTAAAATACTAATTGTATACAGAATGTAAAATACTAATTGTATGCAGAATGTAAAATACTAATTGTATGCAGAATGTAAAATACTAATTGTATACAGAATGTAAAATACTAATTGTATGCAGAATGTAAAATACTAATTGTATACAGAATGTAAAATACTAATTGTATACAGAATGTAAAATACTGACTGTATGCAGAATGTAAAATACCAATTGTATACAGAATGTAAATACTCATTGTATGCAGAATGTATAATACTGATTGTATGCAGAATGTATAATACTAATTGTATACAGAATATCAAATACTAATTGTATACAGATTGTAAAATACTAATTGTATGCAGAATGTAAAAGACTAACTGTATACAGAATGTAAAATACTAATTGTATACAGAATGTAAAATACTAATTGTATACATAATGTAAAATACTGATTGTATACAGAATGTAAAATACTAATTGTATACAGAATGTAAAATACTAATTGTATACAGAATGTAAAATACTAATTGTATGCAGAATGTAAAATACTAATTGTATACAGAAGGTAAAATACTGATTGTATGCAGAATGTAAAATACTAATTGTATGCAGAATGTAAAAAGCAGATTGTATACAGAATGTAAAATACTAATTGTATGCAGAATTTAAAATACTAATTGTATACAGAATGTAAAATACTGATTGTATACAGAATGTAAATACTAATTGTATACAGGATGTAAAATACTAATTGTATACATAATGTAAAATACTGATTGTATACAGAATGTAAAATACTAATTGTATACAGAATGTAAAATACTAATTGTATTCAGAATGTAAAATACTAATTGTATGCAGAATGTAAAACACTGATTGTATACAGAATGTAAAATACTAATTGTATACAGAATGTAAAATACTAATTGTATGCAGAATGTAAAATACTAATTGTATACACAATGTAAAATACTGATTTTATGCAGAATGTAAAAGACTAATCGTATGCAGAATGTAAAAGATTAATTGTATACAGAATGTAAAATACTAATTGTATGCAGAATGTAAAATACTAATTGTATACAGAATGTAAAATACTAATTGTATGCAGAATTTAAAATACTAATTGTATATAGAATGTAAAATACTAATTGTATGCAGAATGTAAAAGACTAACTGTATACAGAATGTAAAATACTAATTGTATGCAGAATGTAAAATACTAATTGTATACAGAATGTAAAATACTAATTGTATACAGAATGTAAAATACTGATTGTATGCAGAATGTAAAATACTAATTGTATACAGAATGTAAATACTAATTGTATGCAGAATGTATTATACTAATTGTATACAGAATATCAAATACTAATTGTATACAGTATGTAAAATACTAATTGTATGCAGAATGTAAAAGACTAACTGTATACAGAATGTAAAATACTAACTGTATGCAGAATGTAAAATACTAATTGTATACAGAATGTAAAATACTAATTGCATGCAGAATGTAAAATACTAATTGTTAGCAGAATGTAAAATACTAATTGTATACAGAATGTAAAATACTAATTGTATGCAGAATATAAAATACTAATTGTATACAGAATGTAAAATACGTATTTTATGCAGATCGAATTTTTAATTTTTATATTGGAATAAATTAATATAATAACAATTTACCAAAATCAATCTCCCACACAAAACACATTAAAAATAAAGAAATCAATGTCAGAATTATTAATACATTTAACGTGACTCATATTAACATTTATTTTATTAAATTTTAGTTCATTTGCTGCATGTCACTGTTAGATTTACTGCAGTACTGCCATGAAAATAAAATTACAGTCTACACGAGTTTCAGGAGATGTTAAAACCCCCACCATCAGAGGTATTATGGTAACCACGGTGTGCCTATTGTAACAATGTTAAAAAAAGTGATCGTATGAACAATGCGTGTGAAGACTGTAGTATTAATCTACTTTCCACCGCAGTAAGATGTGACACTTGGCCGAAAGTCTGAAACATAAATGCCAGCGTACCTTGTTGGCATTACCAAGTCGGGGCACCTTGGGTGATTGGCGATAAACCACCCCTATCTCAAAGAACGAATGTAAAGCTTAGAAGATGCACCTTCTATGACTGCAGAGAACCGTATCCCAGACCGACAGAGCAGAGAGCTTGAACTGATTGTCGATGACCTACATTCGACTGATATAAATTGATTTTAAAAAATGACCGTTTCGTGGTACATTATTCATGTACCCCAAAAAAACAAAAGAGTCAGTAATTATCTTTACAAAACCTTAACATTTGATAACAAAATATGTAAATCTCGGAATGATTAGTGGAGTTATATAGTATAAGGATTCGGATTTCTGCTATACAGCACATCAACACTATAAGTCGTTTTGTGCCATGCAATGTATTTAGAAAGTTGTTGTTTCGTAAAGTTCTAGGGGAAATAGACATCATTTAATTGCATCTTTGTTTTCCCTAATAAGAGCTAGAAAGATTTATCGCTGCCAATGCCCACCAGACATTAACTAATGTGTCTAAGGATGATTCTGGGTTTTCTGGATTTATCGATGTCTGTCTAGACAACGATTCTGAGAAAATTATGCTATTTCCCCTCCCTGAGCACTTGACCATTTCTAGCGATATTTTTATTATTTGTAATCAGTATAATTTGCTAGTCTGATTTGTTTAGGAATGTGTATGTTGGGGGCCGTTTCCTCTGTTATATTCAGGGGATTTGACACATCTGTATAAGAATTGTATGGTAATAATATCTGTCCCTAGTTCTACAAATTCACTTTGGCTGACGTGGTTGTTGGTTATATTTTTCCTGTTGCGTCAATGTTAAACCTATGTGTGGTTTAACAATTAACCATCATGCTTGTTCTAATTTACGTTATAATATCATATTTCTTATGTACTTGTGTTATTATTTCGTTAATACGTACAGTGTTAGGAATATTATCCTCTGAATTTATTTTTACATTATTGTATATTGCTAATGTGTTTAAAAGAATTATGAAAAACAAAATATAATGGTATAGTTTTATCGCTCGGTTGCGGCAAAACAGTCAGAGATACAGAGATAGAGCGGGGGTTGACGTCTCGAATTCGCTAGCCAGTTAATATATTATTTTTGGAAACATGCACACACAACTTCAACAGTTATTCCGGGATTTTACCTACGCACTTAATGAAGACGGGACGTAACTTACTCCCATTTCATTGTGTATTCATCAACGAGTGTGTTACAGGTTACACTTGCAGGTGTTGTTACCTCAAATCACCGGACATTTATTTTCCGTGTCTGTGTCAATACATCAGGTTTAATCTATTCCGGTTAGATATTATGTACGGTATCCCATACCCGATATCCAATATTCCTCAGTATCCTATTTTCGAAAATATTTATCCGGGAACATTTTCACTGCATCTCTCTAATTTCCATTCCTTATCTTCCAGCAATCACCGCATAATGCACAATGATGAAACCAAAAGAGAATCTAACAATTGTGTGCCTTGTGATGATAATTTAAAAAAAAAATAAGATTCATTCTCGTTATGTCTTAATTCTTAAACCAAAGCCTATTGTGGAAACTACTGCAAAACTTACGAGGTGTTGAATAAAATATATAAACCCAAACACAAACCAGCCATTAACATATTAACCTACTTTAGAGAAAAAAAAATGACATTTATCCCTGATTTTCTTGCTTACTAGCAGTGCTACCCGGCGTTGCCCGGGGTGATAAAGAAAACAAAGTAGTAGAAATTGAATAGTGTGTGTAACATCTTCATATAAAAACTTCAATCTCTCTTCCTCTCTCTAGCCGTGTCTCTTTCCATCGTCTCTATTATTTCCCTCCCTCTCCAACCCTTTATTTCCCCGTATTTCCCATCTGATTCCTTTCTTGTTTTAAAAATGAATAATGATGTAATTCATTTCCCCCGAATTCATCTGCTTTAAATGTAATAGTGTAATCTTACATTTATTTCTCCGGAACATAAAACAAAAAATAAAATAGAAGTTAAATAGCATGTGTAACATTTTTATGTTAAAACTTCTCTCTCCTTCTCTTTCTTTCTTTCTCTCTCTCTCTCTCTCTCTCTCTCTCTCTCTCTCTATCTATCTCTCTCACTAACCGTCTCTTTATCTTTTTCCTTTCTCTTTTAATACTGGTATTTTACTAAGAAGGCCTTCAAAGAACTGTCCAAAAGTACCGTTAAAATAAAAAATATGAAGAAAAAGGATGTTAATAATGATTATTGATCTCAAACAATGCCGAGTAGAACAAATAGTTCCGGTCTATACCTAATTTCTTTCAGCCCCCTATTTCAGAATATGATAAAGATAGATTATTTTGATTAAGTCAATAGTCCGAAGAAATGTAATACATACTAGTTACCAAAAATAATATTGTAATCTTACAAATTTTTATTCCGGACAACACCAAGTAGATAAAATGGTCCCGCCAATACCTAATTTCTTACCCCACTCCATTGTAACATATTTTTAAAAATACGTAATGTTAATGAAGTCAATAGTCTTAAAAACGTTACTCGTAAGTGACCTAATCTGAAGAAGCACCCGAAAAGCGTATTCGGTGGGGGTCGGGGGTACACTGCACACGCCCGAAAAGCGTTTCTATCGAGTGGCTAAAGTGCACAAACTCGCAAAAAGCGTTTTCCATAGATAACCTAAACGACATAAGCCCTTGAAAAGCGTTTTCCATAGGTGGGGCTAAACTGCAGAAGCCCCTGAAAAGAATCAAAAGTTTACGTTCGCCCTTCTGGTGTTACAAAAGAATCAAAAGTTTAGAGGCGCGCCTATGTTGTACAAAAGAATCAAAAGTTTAGAGACGCGCCTCTGTTGTACAAAAGAATCAAAAGTTTAGAAACGCGCAACTGTTGTACAAAAGAATCACAAGTCTGTTGTACAAAAGAATCAAAAGTTTAGAGACGCGCCTCTGTTGTACAAAAGAATCAAAAGTCTAGAAACGTGCAACTGTTGTACAAAAGAATCACAAGTCTGTTGTACAAAAGAATCAAAGGTTTAGAGACGCGCCTTTGTTGTACAAAAGAAACAAAAAGTTACGGATTGCAGAAATACCCTGTATATCAATCGAATTTTGAATTTCTTCCTGACCCTTCTCCAGCTCCCTATTACGCCATTTGACGGGTTAGTATTAGCAATGACACGGGTATCAAGGTAAAGCATAGGAGAGTAGATCCCCCCCTTCCTAGAACTCGTTTCATACCCACAGAATTAAGAATAGTACCGGAACTTCCCCCTAATTAGTGTCTATTAATTTTTAATGCCCCCTCCGCAGCCTCCCTCTGGTGTAATTCCCGGTTGACCTTTAGAGAATGACTTGCAGTTTTTTTAGGGAATGACATGCATTTTTTTACAAATTACTACATAATATAATATAATTGCTTTCTATTTAAATTAATACATAATTAAAGTGATATTAAACTGAAAATAGCTGAAATAATGTACATTTAGAGATTCGGGAATACTTTCATTATCATTCCCGGTTAATTTTACATAAGAATACACTTTTAGATTTTATCTAGATTCTATAACTTTTTTCTATACGGTATACACATACAGACAGACATTGAGTTATATATATATACTAGACCACCCGTGACCCGTTGGGTCAGTTTGTTATATTAGCTATGGAATTCATGTATGTGCGTGACACTTGTGGAGAAAACAAAAAAACTATTTGATGAAATTAAATGTAATTGTTGAAAAAAGAATATAGATAGATTTCTATGCGTCGTTCTGTTTATTATAATTGTTTTTTTTTTAAATTACAGTTACTGAATTATAAGTGGTTGGCCATACTTATAGGTAAATATGCACTGAACAGGTACCATAATACTTATTATAGTTAAATTCAAATTTTTATATATAATCTTTTAAATGAAATTGTTAGTTTCAACTAACAATTTCATTTAAAAGATTATAAAAATAAAGGCGATTTGAGAAAGGAAGGGGGTACAACCGGCTGTCTCGCGTACGTAACGAAAACAGAGGGAGTAGGAGTGGTGAAATCTGTGAGAGGAAAAGTGGGAGGTGGTTTCGTTCACCGCCGCTATTGATATTAATAATGATTGTTGTTGTTTTGTTTGTTTGTTTTTGTTTTTTAAAAGGGAGGAGCTTTTTTGAAACTGCGACAAACTTTACAAAGTCCTGCCGTTGAATGTTTTTAGCCGTGGAGAAAACAAAAAAACTATTTGATGAAATTAAATGTAATTGTTTTATATTTAAAGCGATATAAACATTTCCAGAATGAAAAATTTCATGCGTTCGTTAATATTAAGAGTTCAACGGAATTGGAATAACAGATTGGAAGACGATGCTATTTACGCATGCGCAACCGGATGTTGAAAACCGGAAAGCTGAAAGCTGATTGCAAACATACAAGACAATAGAGTTTTAGTAGTATATAGATATATATATATATATATATATATATATATAAGATATTATGCATATTATTGTAACATGTTAGTTATAGAAAAGAAGCAGGAACCGTTAAAGACGTAGGTATGGTGATATTCTTTTGCAACTAGAGTTAGCCGTACAATGCATCACCATTTTGTTTCCGGTTTTTTAATACTCATTGCACCAACGTGGGTTCTGCGGCTCATGTGAAGTAGTAATATTTGAACGAAATGCTTCTCTAAACCAGAAAAAAAATGTTGTCACTAATACGGAAGGTCAATTCGTTCAATATGCAACAGAAAATTTTGATCAAAATATAAAGTCATTGATGGATATAGTACCTTCTACGGAACGTGTATGGTTGATCCATTTTTATTTTTTTTTTTTACCCTGTAAGGAATTTCGATTGGTTAACTGGGAACACGCACCGAAAGAATCAAATTTATGTTCACACGAATTATGAGATAGGGGTTTCCATTAGCACAGATAGTTAATGAATTCTCGGGGGGGGGGGGAGGCAGTTGTAGACCCAACGGGGGGGGGTCAGGGCTCAGCTGCATATTAAAGCTGTAAGAAGTTGACAAATGTTCAAGTCAGGTGAGTTGGGTACAAGAGGAAATCTACGATGTGGCGATAGAAAATACCCCCCTCGTAGAGAATGCCTAAGTTACGGCTGGCAACCTCAAAACAGTGGCAAGTGATTTACAAAGAGTGTTTAGCCCCCGAGATGGGATTATGTGAGCGGGTGACAAATCGGGTCGCTTGCTAGCTGAAGCAAGTAGGATTCGCCTGGACGATGCCGAGATACTTTTCCTATATATATATATATATATATATATATATATATATATATATATATATATATATATATATATATATATAGTCTCGGAAGTTTCTCAACCATTAAAACTAAAAAACCAAAAAAAAAAACTTAAGTCCCAAGTCGTTCAGTGGAAAATCACTCATGTAAGTCAATTTAGTTTTTACAGTTATTATATTAGTTTGCTTCTAACATTATTTAAGGGATCATCAGTTGTTTACCATGAAAAACTGTTTCGGGAATTTAATATATCTATATATATATATATATATATATATATATATATATATATATATATATATATATATATATATATAAGGCGTAAAGGAGTGCGTATTTGTCAGTTTTCAGTAAGAATTTGAACTGACGAGATTCAGTTAAGTCTTGGAGAACTGCCGCCCTCCCTAGTGAATTTCTTTTTTAAACCCGGGAAAGGAAAAGCTTTTCACGTGGTCTTCCATTAACTTAGCTAGCTACATAGCTGAAGTAAGAACTCCGAACCTCCATTCAGAACCAGAGCAGTAAACCCTCCTAATCAATGAAGGACTTTAAGTACCTGTAAATATGAGTTTCGAGGAAATATATATGGTCTTCTTTTTAAAACAAATTAAGAATACTGCTACATGTTATCCATACTTTTTACAGCCTGTTTCATTTACTGCGTGTTTTTTTTTTGTTTCGACATGTACGACACCTCCCTTTGTCGGTGAGTCTGCCCGAAAGAACTCAGGACTCTTGATGAATTAATCACATTCAGTCGACGAAGACGTTTCGACTACACCAGTCTTTTTCAAAAATTCGAAAATCTTAGCTGTAGCTTGAATGCGTTGAAGGTCGAGAAATGTGAGCTGGAGAATTACGACGGAGATGTGGAAGCAGGGGCTAGCAGGAAGGGCCATAGTAAACTTGTGACTGTGTACGCACAACGAGATTCGCCGAGAGGCTACAAGAAATATGCGACAAAGCCCAACCAAGGAAATGCGATCCTTGGTGAGAATGGTGGACGTCAGAGTTGCGACTATGAAAAGCGCAAAAAAGAGTCTTCGCTACTTCTTCTTTCTGTCTTGGCCTTTTTGTCGCGATCAAAGTGTAGTATCTGTTCCGATGGATACTACACCCAATAAACTGGTATTGTCTTGGCCTTCGGGGCTTGATTTACGCCGGTCTATGGGCCGGTCCTGTGCAGTCCTAGGAGGTCCACCCTCCCAGGCTTTGCCTCCCCTCTTTGGGGAGGACTAAGTTTATTGCTTACTGACTGAGGCGCCCAGGCAATTTTTAATGGCCAGAGTGCTCACTTTCTCGGGGGTTGCCTTTTCAAACCCCACTTTCCTGACCCGACCTTGGATCACATCTTACTTGTGGGAGTAAGATAAAATTGGCCTTGTGCCTAACCTCCTGGAGAGGAGGTAAATAAATACTCCTTTTATAAGAGTCACCAGAGCCAACTACTCACCGCCAAGATACTAGAGAACCGCCTTAGGAAAACCAATACACTCAACAAGGTACGACACCCAGTCGCGTCGGGGATGTCCTGCTTTTTCTTAATACAATTTACACAACACCAAATCACAGAGCAGTTGTGATCATAAATGAAGACGCTGTGCATGTTCATTTTACGTATGCAATATCAAACAACCGATTGGGTTTGATAGAGGCGATGACAAACGACCTGATGGCATGACGGTGTTTCCCTTTACAAAAGGTAAGTCACTGATATGGGATGCGACTTGTGTCGACACCTTTGCGCCCTCGTCAGTGATAGAATCGGCAACAAACCCTGGACATGCAGCAGCGTCAGCAGAGAGCTGCAAGCCGTCAAAATATGCCAATCTTCTCGACAGATTTGTATTTCAACCGATCGCTGTGGAGACGAGTGGAGTGATTGGCTCTGCCACGCGCGACTTCCTCGACATCCTTGGTCTATTAATGACGCGCAACACCGGAGACAATCGCGAATTGTCTTGGCTTTACGAACGCCTCTCTATCGCCATTATTCGTGGAAACGCCAGACAGACATTCGAAGAAAACTATGGACTGTGATACGATTCTATATGAAATCGGGATTCTTTGCTACTGAACTAAAGAATGTCCAAGTGACGAATAAGAGATTTATTGATTTTTTATTGACTTGTAAATCTTATAGTTTACTTTTTCACCGAATGGATCAGTGCAATATATTTGTTTCTGTGATTTATTAAGTGTGATGCTTAAAATATAAAAAAAATAACAGACATGAAAGTTGATCAGTAAATGAATCAATTAGCCTCATGAAATTATTATAAAAATTAGCCTCATTAAATTCTTATGAAAATTAGCCTGATGAAATTATTATGAAAATCAGACTCATGAAATTATTATAAAAATTACAATCATAAAATTATCATGAAAATTAGTCTCATGAAATTTTTATAAAAATCAGCCTCATGAAATTATTATAAAAATTAGCCACATGAAATTATTACAAAAATTAGCCTAGTGACATTATTATAAAAATTAGCCTCATGAAATTATTATAAAAATTAGAATCATGAAATTATCATGTAAATTAGTGTAATGAAATTATAATGAAAATTAGCCTCATGAAATTATTATAAAAATTAGACTAATGAAAGTATTATAAAAATTAGACTCATGAAATTATCATAAATGTAGTTCCCATCAAATTATTATAAAAATAAGTCCCATGAACGTATTATCAAAATTAGCCTAATGAAATTATCATGAAAATTAGTCTCATGAAATTATTATAAACATTAGACTCATGAAATTATTATAAAAATAAGCCTCATGAAATTATTATAAAAATTAGTCTCATGAAATTATTATAAAAATTAGCCTCATGAAATTATTATAAAAATTAGACTCATGAAATGATTATAAAAATTAGCCTCATGCAATTGTTATCAAAATTAGCCCTATGAAATTATTATAAAATTTAGCTACATCCAATTATTATAAAAATTAGACTCATCGAAATTATTGTAAAAATTTGCCTCATGAAATTGTTATAAAATTAGCCTCATGAAATTATCATAAAAATTAGCCTAATCAAATTATCATAAAAATTAGTCTAATGAAGTTATCATAAAAATTAGCCCATGAAACTATTAGAAAAATTACCCTCATGAAATTATCATGAAAATTAGCTTCATAAAATTATCATTAAAAATAAGCCTAATGAAATTATGATGAAAATAAGCTTCATGTAATTATCATTAAAATTAGCCCTATGAAATTATCATAAAATTAGCCTCATGAAATTATTACAATAATTAGCCTGATCAAATTATTATAAAAATTAGCCTCAGTAAATTATTACAAAAATAAGCCTGATCAAATTATTATAAAAATAAATTAGACTCATGAAATTAATATAAAAATTAGCCTCATGAAATTATAATGAAAATTAGTCTCATAAAATTATTATAAAAATTAGACTCATTAAATGATTATAAAAATTAGACTCATGAAATTATTATAAAAATACGCCTGATGAAATTATAACAAAAATTAATCTCATTAAATTATTATAAAAATTAGCCTCATTAAATTATTATGAAAATAAGACTCATGAAATTATTATAAAAATACGCCGTATTAAATTACTTTAAAAATTAACCTAATGAAATTATTATAAAAATTAGCCACATGAAATTATTACAAAAATAAGCCTGATGACATTATTATAAAAATTAGCCTCATGAAATTATTATAAAAATTAGAATAATGAAATTATCATTAAAATTAGTCTCATGAAATTATTATAAAAATAAGGATAATGAAATTATCATGTAAATTAGTCTCATGAAATTATTATAAAAGTTAGCCGCATGAAATTATTATAAAAATTAGCCTATTGAAATTATTATAAAAATTAGACTCATGAAATTATTATAAAAATTAGACTCATAGAATTATCATAAATATTAGCCCCATCAAATTATTATAAAAATAAGTCCCATGAACGTATTATCAAAATCAGCCTCATGAAATTATCATGAAAATTAGTCTCATGCAATTATTATAAAAATAAGCCTCATGAAATTATTATAAAAATTAGTCTCATGAAATTATTATAAAAATTAGCCTTATGAAATTATTATGAAAATTAGCTTAATGAAATTATTATGAAAATTAGACTCATGAAATTATTATAAAAATTAGACTCATGAAATTATTATGAAAATTAGTCTCATGAAATTATTATAAAAATTAGCCTCATGGAATTATTATGAAAATTAGACTCATGAAATTAATACAAAACTTAGCCTCATGAAATTGTTATCAAAATTAGCCCCATGAAATTATTATAAAATTTAGCTACATCCAATTATAATAAAAATTCGACTCATCGAAATTATTGTAAAAATTTGGCTGATGAAATTATTATAAAATTAGACTCATGAAATTATCATAAAAATTAGCCAATCAAATTATCATAAAAATTAGCATAATCAAATAATCATAAAAATTAGCCCATAAAATGATTAGAAATATTACCCTCATAGAATTATCATGAAAATTAGCCTCATAAAATTATCATTAAAAATAAGCCTAATGAAATTATGATGAAAATAAGCTTCATGTAATTATCATTAAAATTAGCCCTATGAAATTATCATGAAATTAGCCTCATGAAATTATTACAAAAATTAGAATAATGAAATTATCATGAAAATTAGTCTCATGAAATTATTATAAAAATTAGACTCATGAAATTATTATAAAAATTAGACTCATGAAATTATCATAAATATAAGCCCCATAAAATTATTATAAAAATCAGTCCCATAAACGTATAATCAAAATTAGCCTAATGAAATTATCATGAAAATAAGTCTCATAAAATTATTATAAAAATTAGACTCATGAAATTATTATAAAAATTAGCCTCATGAAATTATTATGAAAATTAGACTCATGAAATGATTATAAAAATTAGCCTCATGAAATTGTTATCTAAATTAGCCCTATGAAATTATTATAAACTTTAGCTACATCCAATTATAATAAAAATTAGACTCATCGAAATTATTGTAAAAATTTGCCTCATGAAATTGTTATAAAATTAGCCTCATGAAATTATCATAAAAATTAGCCTAATCAAATTATCATAAAAATTAGCCTTATGAAGTTATCATAAAAATTAGCCCATTAAACTATTAGAAAAATTACCCTCATGAAATTATCATGAAAATTAGCTTCATAAAATTATCATTAAAAATAAGCCTAATGAAATTATGATGAAAATAAGCTTCATGTAATTATCATTAAAATTAGCCCTATGAAATTATCATAAAATTAGCCTCATGAAATTATTACAATAATTAGCCTTGTCAAATTATTATAAAATTAAACCTCAGTAAATTATTACAAAAATAAGCCTGATCAAATTATTATAAAAATAAATTAGACTCATGAAATAAATATAAAAATTAGCCTCATGAAATTATAATGAAAATTAGTCTCATCAAATTATTATAAAAATTAGACTCATTAAATAATTATAAAAATTAGACTCATGAAATTATTATAAAAATACGCCTGATGAAATTATAACAAAAATTAATCTCATTAAATTATTATAAAAATTAGCCTCATTAAATTATTATGAAAATAAGACTCATGAAATTATTATAAAAATACGCCGTATGAAATTACTTTAAAAATTAACCTAATGAAATTATTATAAAAATTAGCCACATAAAATTATTACAAAAATAAGCCTGATGACATTATTATAAAAATTAGCTACATGAAATTATTATAAAAATTAGGATAATGAAATTATCATGAAAATTAGTCCCATGAAATTATTATAAAAATTAGAATCATGAAATTATCATGTAAATTAGTCTCATGAAATTATTATAAAAATTAGCCGCATGAAATAATTTTAAAAATTAGCCTCATGAAATTATTATGAAAATTAGACTCATGCAATTATTATAAAAATTAGACTCATGAAATTATAATAAATATTAGCCCCATCAAATTATTATAAAAATAAGTCCCATGAACGTATTATCAAAATCAGCTTCATGAAATTATCATGAAAATTAGTCTCATGCAATTATTATAAAAATTAGACTCATGAAATTATTATAAAAATAAGCCTCATGAAATTATTATAAAAATTAGTCTCATGAAATTATTATAAAAATTAGCCTCATGAAATTATTATGAAAATTAGACTCATGAAATAATTATGAAAATTAGCTTAATGAAATTATTATGAAAATTAGACTCATGAAATTATTATGAAAATTAGACTCATGAAATTATTATGAAAATTAGTCCCATGAAATTATTATAAAAATTAGCCCTATGGAATTATTATGAAAATTAGACTCATGAAATTAATACAAAACTTAGCCTCATGAAATTGTTATCAAAATTAGCCCTATGAAATTATTATAAAATTAAGCTACATCAAATTATAATAAAAATTAGACTCATCGAAATTATTATAAAAATTTGTCTCATGAAATTATTATAAAAATTAGCCTCATGAAATTATTATGAAAATTAGACTCATGAAATATTTATAAAAATTAGCCTCATGAAATTGTTATCAAAATTAGCCCTATGAAATTATTATAAAATTTAGCTACATCCAATTATAATAAAAATTAGACTCATCGAAATTATTGTAAAAATTTGCCTCATAAAATTGTTATAAAATTAGCCTCATGAAATTATCATAAAAATTAGCCGAATCAAATTATCATAAAAATTAGCATAATGAAGTTATCATAAAAATTACCCCATGAAACTATTAGAAAAATTACCCTTATGAAATTATCATGAAAATTAGCTTCATAAAATTATCATTAAAAATAAGCCTAATGAAATTATGATGAAAATAAGCTTCATGTAATTATCATTAAAATAAGCCCTATGAAATTATCATAAAATTAGCCTCATGAAATTATTACAATAATTAGCCTGATCAAATTATTATAAAAATTAGCCTCAGTAAATTATTACAAAAATAAGCCTGATCAAATTATTATAAAAATAAATTAGACTCATGAAATTATAATGAAAATTAGTCTCATCAAATTATTATAAAAATTAGACTCATTAAATAATTATAAAAATTAGACTCATGAAATTATTATAAAAATACGCCTGATGAAATTATAACAAAAATTAATCTCATTAAATTATTATAAAAATTAGCCTCATTAAATTATTATGAAAATAAGACTCATGAAATTATTATAAAAATACGCCGTATGAAATTACTTTAAAAATTAACCTAATGAAATTATTATAAAAATTAGCCACATGAAATTATTACAAAAATAAGCCTGATGACATTATTATAAAAATTAGCCTCATGAAATTATTATAAAAATTAGAATAATGAAATTATCATTAAAATTAGTCTCATGAAATTATTATAAAAATTAGGATAATGAAATTATCATGAAAATTAGTCCCATGAAATTATTATAAAAATTAGAATCATGAAATTATCATGTAAATTAGTCTAATGAAATTATTATAAAAATTAGCCTCATGAAATTATTATAAAAATAAGCCTCATGAAATTATTATCAAAATTAGACTCATGAAATTATCATAAATATTAGCCCCATCAAATTATTATAAACATAAGTCCCATGAACGTATTATTAAAATTAGTCTAATGAAATTATGATGAAAATTAACTTAATGTAATTTTCATTAAAATTAGCCCCATGAAATTATCATAAAATTAGCCTCATGAAATCATTACAAAAATTAGCCTAATCAAATTATTATAAATATAAGCCTCATGAAAATGTCATAAAAATTAGTCTAATCAAATATTATAAAAATTAGTCTCATGAAATTCTCATGAAAAAAAGCATCAGTAAATTATTATCAAAATTAGCCCTATGAAATTATCATAAGATAAGCCTCATGAAATTATTACAAAAAATAAGCCTCATGAAATTATGGAAAAAATAAGACTCAATAAGTTATAACAAAAATTAGCCTTATGAAATTAATATGAAAATTAACTTCATGAAATTATCATGAAAATTAGACTAATGAAAGTATTATAAAAAATTAGACTAATGAAATTATTATAAAAATAAGACTCAATAAATTATAACCAAAATTAGCCTTATGAAATTAATATGAAAATTAACTTCATGAAATTATCATCAAAATTAGCCTCATGAAATTATTATAAAAACTAGCCTCATGAAATTACTATAAAAATACGCCTCATAAAATTATTACAAAAATTAGACTCATGAAATCCTTACAAAAATAAGCCTCATGAAAGTATGGTAAAAATTAGCCTCATGAAAGTATTACAAAAATTAGACTCATTCAATTATTATAAAATTAAGCCTCATGAACTTGTCATAAAAATTAGTCTCATTAAATTATTATAAAAATAAGCCTCAGGAAATTATCATCAAAAGTGGCCTCATGAAATCCTTATAAAAAAAGCCTTATTAAGTTATAATAAAGGTAAGCCCCATGAAATTATTATAAAAATTAGACTAATAGAATTAAGATAAAAATTAGCCTCATGAAATTGTTATCAAAATTAGCCCATGAAATTATTATAAAATTTAGCTACATCCAATTATTATAAAAATTAGACTCATCGAAATTATTGTAAAAATTTGCCTCATGAAATTATTATAAAAATTAGCCTCATTAAATTATTATAAAAATTAGCCTCATGAAATTATTATAAAAATAAGACTCATGTAATTATTATAAAAATTAGACTCATGAAATTATCATAAATATTAGCCCCATCAAATTATTATAAACATAAGTCCCATGAACATATTAAAATTAGCCTAATGAAATTATGATGAAAATTAACTTAATATAATTTTCATTAAAATAAGCCCTATGAAATTATCATAAAATTAGCCTCATGAAATCATTACAAAAATTAGCCTAATCAAATTATTATAAAAATAAGCCTCATGAAAATGTCATAAAAATTAGTCTAATCAAATATTATAAAAATTAGTCTCATGAAATTCTCATGAAAAAAAGCATCAGTAAATTATTATCAAAATTAGCCCTATGAAATTATCATAAGATAAGCCTCATGAAATTATTACAAAAAATAAGCCGCATGAAATTATGGAAAAAATAAGACTCAATAAGTTATAACAAAAATTAGCCTTATGAAATTAATATGAAAATTAACTTCATGAAATTAATATGAAAATTAACTCTATGAAATTATTACAAAAAATAAGCCTTATGAAATTATGGAAAAAATAAGACTCAATAAATTATAACAAAAATTAGCCTTATGAAATTAATATGAAAATTAACTTCATGAAATTATCATGAAAATTAGCCTCATGAAATTATTATAAAAACTAGCCTCATGAAATTACTATAAAAATACGCCTCATGAAATTATTACAAAAATTAGACTCATGAAATCCTTACAAAAATAAGCCTCATGAAAGTATGGTAAAAATTAGCCTCATGAAAGTATTACAAAAATTAGACTCATTCAATTATTATAAAATTAAGCCTCATGAACTTGTCATAAAAATTAGTCTCATTAAATTATTATAAAAATAAGCCTCAGGAAATTATCATCAAAAGTGGCCTCATGAAATCCTTATAAAAAAAAGCCTTATTAAGTTATAATAAAAATAAGTCTCATTAAATTATTATAAAAATTAGACTAATTAAATAATTATACAAATTAGACTCATGAAATTAGTATAAAAATCAGCCCATGAAATTATTATAAAAATACGCCGTATGAAATTAATTAAAAAATAAACCTAATGATATTATTATAAAAATTAGCAACATGAAATTATTACAAAAATAAACCTGATGACATTATTATAAAAATTAGCCCTATGAAATCATTATAAAAAGTAGCTACATGAAATTATCATGAAAATAAGCTTCATGAAATAATTATAAACATCAGACTTATGAAATTATTTTTAAAATGAACCCCATGAAATTGTTATGAAAATCGGCCGCATGAAATTATCATCAATATTAGCCTCATGAAATTTTGATGAAAATTAGCCTCATGAAATTTGTATTAAAATTGGCCTAATGACATTATTATGAAAATTAAACTCATGAAATTATTATAAAAATTAGTCCCATGAAATTATTATAAAATAAGTCCCATAAACGTATTACTAAAATTAGCCTGATAAAATTATCATGAACATTAGTCTCATAAAATTATTATAAACATTAGACTCATGAAATTATTATAAAAATAAGCCTAATGAAATTATTATAAAAATTAGTCTCATGAAATTATTATTAAAATTAGCCTCATCAAATTGTTATAAAAATTTGCTCTATGAAATTATTATAAAATTTAGCTTCATCCAATCATTATAAAAATTAGACTCATCGAAATTATTGGAAACATTTGCCTCATGAAATTATTACAAAAATTAACCTAATGAAATTATCATGAAAATTAGCTTTATGAAATAATCATAAATTTAGCCTCATGAAATTCTTACAAAAATTAGCCTTATGAAATTATAATAAAAATTAGCCTCAGTAAATTATTACAAAAATTAGCCTGATTAAATTATTATAAAACATAAGACTCATGAAAATGTCATAAAAATTAGTCTCATTAAATTATTATAAAAATTTGTCTCATCAAAATATCATGAAAGAAAGCATCAATAAATTATTATAAAAATTAGCCCTATGCTATTATCATAAGATATGCCTAATGAAATTATTATAAAAAATAAGCCTTATGAAAATATGGTAAAAATAAGACTCAAGAAATTGTAACAAAAATTCGCCTCATGAAACTATTATGTAAATTAACCTCATGAAATTATAATAAAAAATAGCCCTATAAAATTATTATAAAAATTAGCCACATGAAATTATAACAAAAATTAGACTCATCAAATCCTTACTAAAATAAGCCTCATGAAATTATTACAAAAATTAGCCTCATGAAATTATCACAAACATTAGTTTCATTAAATTATTCTAAAAATTAACTTCAGAAAATGATCATCAAAAGTAGCCTCATGAAATCCTTATTAAAAAAAGCCGCATTAAGTTATTATAAAAATAAGCCTCATGAAATTATTATAAAAATTAGTCCCATGAAATTATTATAAAAATTAGCCACATTAAATTATTATGAAAATTAGACTCATGAAATTAATATAAAAATTAGCCTCATGAAATTATTGTAAAAATTTGCATCATGAAATTATTATAAAATTAGCCTCATTAAATTATCATAAAAATTAGCCTAATCCAATTATCATAAAAATTAGCCTAATCAAATAATCATAAAAATTAGCCCATGAAATTATTAAGAAAAATTACCTTCATGAAATTATCATGAAAATTAGCTTCATAAAATTATCATTAAAAATAAGCCTAATGAAATTATGATTAAAATAAGCTTCATGTAATTATCATTAAAATTAGCCCTATGAAATTATCATAAAATTAGCCTCATGAAATTATTACAAAAATTAGCCTCATGAAATTATTATAACAATTAGCCTCAGTAAATTATTACAAAAATTAGCCTGATCAAATTATTATAAAAATAAATTAGACTCATGAAATTAACATAAAATTAGCCTCATGAAATTATAATGAAAATTAGTCTCATTAAATTATTATAACAATTAGACTCATTAAATAATTATAAAGATTAGACTCATGAAATTATTATAAAAATACGCCTGATGAAATTATAACAAAAATTTGTCTCATTAAATTATTATAAAAATTAGCCTCATTAAATTATTAACAAAATTTGACTCATGAAATTATTACAAAAATAAGCCTAGTTACATTATTATAAAAATTAGCTACATGAAATTATTATAAAAATTAGAATAATGAAATTATCATGAAAATTAGTCTCATGAAATTATTTTAAAAATTAGACTAATGAAATTATCATGAAAATTAGTCTCATGAAATTATTATAAAAATTAGCTTCATGAAATTATTATACAAATTAGCCTCATGAAATTATTATGAAAATTAGACTCATGAAAGTATTATGAAAATAAGACTAATGAAATTATTATGAAAATTAGCTACATCCAATTATTATAAAAATTAGACTCATCGAAATTATTGTAAACATTTGCCTCATGAAATTATTATAAAATTTAGCTTCATCCAATTATTATAAAAATTAGACTCATCGAAATTATTGTAAAAATTTGCCTCATGAAATTATTATAAAATTAACCTCATGAAATTATCATAAAAATTAGCCTAATCAAGTTATCATAAAAATTAGCCCCATTAAATTATCATGAAAATTAGCCGTATGAAATTATAATAAAAATTAGCCTCAGTAAATTATTACAAAAATTAGCCTGATGAAATTATTATGAAAAATAAGCCTCATGAAAATGTCATAAAAATTAGTCTCATTAAATTATTATAAAAATTTTTCTCATAAAAATATCATGAAAGAAAGCATCAATAAATTATTATAAAAATTAGCCCTATGAAATAATCATAAGATAAGCCTCATGAAATTATTACAAAAAATAAGCCTCATGAAAATATGGTAAAAATAAGACTCAATCAATTATAACAAAAATATGCCTCATGAATCTATTATGTAAATTAACCTCATGAAATTATAATAAAAATTAGCCTCATGAAATTATTATAAAAATTAGCCTCATAAAATTATTATAAAAATTAGCCTCATGAAATTATTATAAATATGAGCACCATGAAATTATTACCAAAATAAGCCTCATGAAATTATGATAAAAATCAGACTCATGAAATTATTATAAAAATTAGCCACATGAAATTATTACAAAAATTAGACTCATAAAATCCTTACTAAAATAAGCCTCATGAAATTATTTCAAAAATTAGCCTCATGAAATTATCACAAACATTAGTCTCATTAAATTATTCTAAAAATTAACCTCAGGAAATTATCATCAAAGTAGCCTCATGAAATCCTTATTAAAAAAAGCCGCATGAAGTTATAATAAAAATAAGCCCTATGAAATTATTATAAAAATAATACTCATGAAATTAATATAAAAATTAGACTCATGAAATTATTAAAAAAATACGCTTCATGAAATTACTTTAAAAATAAGTCTAATCAACTTATTATAAAAATTAGCCTCATTAAATTATTACAAAAATAAGCCTGATTACATTATCATAAAAATTAGCCCTATGAAATCATTATAAAAAGTAGCTACATGAAACTAATATGAAAATTAGCTTCATGAAATTATTATTAACATTAGACTAATGAAATTATTATCAAAATTAGCCTCATTAAATTATTATAAAAATCGACCGCATGAAATTATCATCAATATTAGCCGCACGAAATTATGATGAAAATTAGCCTTATAAAGTTTTTTATTAAAATTGCTCTAATTACATTATTATGAAAATTAGACTCATGAAACTATTATAAAAATAAGACGCGTGAAATTATTATGAAAATTAGCCTCATGAAATTATTATAAAAATTAGCCTCATGAAATTATCATTAAAATTAGACTCATTAAATTATTATAAAAATTAGCCTCATGAAATTATCATTAAAATTAGACTCATTAAATTATTATGAAAATTAGACTCATGAAATTATTATGAAAATTAGACTCATGAAATTAATATCCAAATTAGCCTCATGAAATTATTATAAAAATTAGACTCATGAAATTATTATTAAAATAAGCCTCATGAAATTATTATGAAAATTAGCCACATGAAATTATTATAAATATTAGAATCATGAAATTATTATAAAAATACGCCGTATGAAATTACTTTAAAAATTAACCTAATGAAATTATTATAAAAATTAGTCTCATAGAATTATTATAAAAATTAGCCTCATCAAATTATTATGAAAATTAGACTCATGAAAGTATTATGAAAATTAGACTAATGTAATTATTATTAAAATTAGCTACATCCAATTATTATAAAAATTAGACTCATCGAAATTATTGTAAAAATTTGCCTCATGAAATTACTATAAAATTTAGCTACATCCAATTATTATAAAAATTAGACTCATCGAAATTATTGTAAAAATTTGCCTCATGAAATTATTATAAAATTAACCTCATGAAATTATCATAAAAATTAGCCCAATCAAGTTATCATAAAAATTAGCCCCATTAAATTATCATGAAAATTAGCCGTATGAAATTATAATAAAAATTAGCCTCAGGAAATTATTACAAAAATTAGCCTGATCAAATTATTATGAAAAATAAGCCTCATGAAAATGTCATAAAAATTAGTCTCATTAAATTATTATAAAAATTTGTCTCATAAAAATATCATGAAAGAAAGCATCAATAAATTATTATAAAAATTAGCCCTATGAAATTATCATAAGATAAGCCTCATGAAATTATTACAAAAAATAAGCCTCATGAAAATATGGTAAAAATAAGACTCAATCAATTATAACAAAAATTCGCCTCATGAAACTATTATGTAAATTAACCTCATGAAATTATAATAAAAATTAGCCTCATGAAATTATTATAAAAATTAGCTTCATAAAATTATTATAAAAATTAGCCTCATGAAATTATTATAAATATGAGCAC
Organism: Sepiola atlantica; assembly: GCA_963556195.1. Lineage (NCBI taxonomy): Eukaryota > Metazoa > Mollusca > Cephalopoda > Sepiida > Sepiolidae > Sepiola > Sepiola atlantica. The sequence goes on along the minus strand of OY744550.1, from coordinate 18,173,314 downwards.
CATGAAATTATTACCAAAATAAGCCTCATGAAATTATGATAAAAATCAGACTCATGAAATTATTATAAAAATTAGCCACATGAAATTATTACAAAAATTAGACTCATAAAATCCTTACAAAAATAAGCCTCATGAAATTATTACAAAAATTAGCCTCATGAAATTATTACAAAAATTAGACTCATAAAATCCTTACAAAAATAAGCCTCATGAAATTATTACAAAAATTAGCCTCATCAAATTATTACAAAAATTAGACTCATAAAATCCTTACAAAAATAAGCCTCATGAAATTATTACAAAAGTTAGCCTCATGAAATTATCACAAACATTAGTCTCATTAAATTATTCTAAAAATTAACCTCAGGAAATTATCATCAAAAGTAGCCTCATGAAATCCTTATTAAAAAAAGCCGAATTAAGTTATTATAAAAATAAGCCCTATGAAATTATTACAAAAATTAGACTCATGAAATTATTATAAAAATTAGCCTCATGAAATTATCACAAACATTAGTCTCATTAAATTATTCTAAAAATTAACCTCAGGAAATTATCATCAAAGTAGCCTCATGAAATCCTTATTAAAAAAAGCCGCATGAAGTTATAATAAAAATAAGCCCTATGAAATTATTATAAAAATTAGACTCATGAAATCAATATAAAAATTAGACTCATGAAATTATTAAAAACATACGCTTCATGAAATTACTTTAAAAATAAGTCTAATAAACTTATTATAAAAATTAGCCTCATTAAATTATTACAAAAATAAGCCTGATTACATTATCATAAAAATTAGCTCTATGAAATCATTATAAAAAGTAGCTACATGAAACTAATATGAAAATTAGCTTCATGAAATTATTATTAACATTAGACTAATGAAATTATTATCAAAATTAGCCTCATGAAATTATTATAAAAATCGGCCGCATGAAATTATCATCAGTATTAGCCGCACGAAATTATGATGAAAATTAGCCTTATAAAGTTTTTTTATTAAAATTGCCCTAATTACATTATTATGAAAATTAGACTCATGAAACAATTATAAAAATAAGACGCGTGAAATTATTATGAAAATTAGCCTCATGAAATTATTATAAAAAATTAGCCTCATGAAATTATCATTAAAATTAGACTCATTAAATTATTATGAAAATTAGACTCATGAAATTATTATGAAAATTAGACTAATGAAATTATTATCACAATTAGCCTCATGAAATTATTATAAAAATTAGACTCATGAAATTATTATTAAAATAAGCCTCATGAAATTATTATAAAAATTAGCCTCATGAAATTATTATAAAAATTAGAATCATGAAATTATTATAAAAATACGCCGTATGAAATTACTTTAAAAATTAACCTAATGAAATTATTATAAAAATTAGTCTCATGGAATTATTATAAAAATTAGCCTCATGAAATTATTATGAAAATTAGACTCATGAAAGTATTATGAAAATTAGACTAATTAAATTATTATTAAAATTAGCTACATCCAATTATTATAAAAATTAGACTCATCGAAATTATTGTAAAAATTTGCATCATGAAATTATTATAAAATTTAGCTACATCCAATTATTATCAAAATCAGCCTCATGAAATTATTATAAAAATTAGCCACATGAAATTATTACAACAATTAGACTCATAAAATCCTTACAAAAATAAGCCTCATGAAATTATTACAAAAATTAGCCTCATGAAATTATCACAAACATTAGCTTCATGAAATTATTATTAACATTAGACTAATGAAATTATTATCAAAATTAGCCTCATGAAATTATTATAAAAATCGGCCGCATGAAATTATCATTAATATTAGCCGCACGAAATTATGATGAAAATTAGCCTTATAAATTTTTTATTAAAATTGCCATAATTACATTATTATAAAATTAACCTCATAAAATAATCATAAAAACTTGCCCAAATAAATTGTTCTTTAAATTAGCCTCATTAAATTATTATAAAAAAATAGCCTAATGAGATTATCATGAAAATTAGACTCATCAAATTATTATAAACGTTAGCCTCATGAAATTATAATAAATATTAGCCTCACGAAATTATTATCAAAACAAGCCACATGACATTATTATTAAAATAAGCCTCATAAAATTATGATAGAAATTAGCCTAATGAAATTATAATCAAAATTACTTATGAAATTATCCTAAAAATTAACCTAATAAGATTATTATATAAATTAGCTTCATTAAATTATTATAAAAAAGAGCCTCATGAAATTATTACAAAAATTAAACACATGAAATTATCATGAACATTAGCGTCATGTAATTATTATGAAAGCTAGCCTCAGAAATTATTATAAAATTAAGCTACATCAAATTATAATAAAAATTAGACTCATCGAAAAAATATGCCACATGAAACTATTATTAAAATAAGCCTCATGAAATTATTAAAGAAATTAGCCTTGTGAAATAATTTGTAAAATAAGCCTCATGAAATTATTATAAAAAGATACCACATAAAATTATCATAAAAATTAGTCTCATGAAATTATTATAAAAATTAGCCTCATGAAATTATTATGAAAATTAGACTCATGAAATAATTATGAAAATTAGCTTAATGAAATTATTATGAAAATTAGACTCATGAAATTATTATGAAAATTAGACTCATGAAATTATTATGAAAATTAGTCCCATGAAATTATTATAAAAATTAGCCCTATGGAATTATTATGAAAATTAGACTCATGAAATTAATACAAAACTTAGCCTCATGAAATTGTTATCAAAATTAGCCCTATGAAATTATTATAAAATTAAGCTACATCAAATTATAATAAAAATTAGACTCATCGAAATTATTATAAAAATTTGTCTCATGAAATTATTATAAAAATTAGCCTCATGAAATTATTATGAAAATTAGACTCATGAAATAATTATAAAAATTAGCCTCATGAAATTGTTATCAAAATTAGCCGCACGAAATTATGATGAAAATTAGCCTTATAAATTTTTTATTAAAATTGCCATAATTACATTATTATAAAATTAACCTCATGAAATTATCATAAAAACTTGCCCAAATAAATTGTTCTTTAAATTAGCCTCATTAAATTATTATAAAAAAATAGCCTAATGAGATTATCATGAAAATTAGACTCATCAAATTATTATAAACGTTAGCCTCATGAAATTATAATAAATATTAGCCTCACGAAATTATTATCAAAACAAGCCACATGACATTATTATTAAAATAAGCCTCATAAAATTATGATAGAAATTAGCCTAATGAAATTATAATCAAAATTACTTATGAAATTATCCTAAAAATTAACCTAATAAGATTATTATATAAATTAGCTTCATTAAATTATTATAAAAAAGAGCCTCATGAAATTATTACAAAAATTAAACACATGAAATTATCATGAACATTAGCGTCATGTAATTATTATGAAAACTAGCCTCAGAAATTATCATAAAAATTAGCCTAAAAAAATTATTATCTAAATTAGCCTCATTAAATTATCAAAAAATATGCCACATGAAACTATTATTAAAATAAGCCTCATGAAATTATTAAAGAAATTAGCCTTGTGAAATAATTTGTAAAATTAGACTCATGAAATTATTATAAAAATAAGCCTCATGAAATTATTATAAAAATTAGTCTCATGAAATTATTATAAAAATTAGCCTCATGAAATTATTATGAAAATTAGACTCATGAAATAATTATGAAAATTAGCTTAATGAAATTATTATGAAAATTAGACTCATGAAATTATTATGAAAATTAGACTCATGAAATTATTATGAAAATTAGTCCCATGAAATTATTATAAAAATTAGCCCTATGGAATTATTATGAAAATTAGACTCATGAAATTAATACAAAACTTAGCCTCATGAAATTGTTATCAAAATTAGCCCTATGAAATTATTATAAAATTAAGCTACATCAAATTATAATAAAAATTAGACTCATCGAAAAAATATGCCACATGAAACTATTATTAAAATAAGCCTCATGAAATTATTAAAGAAATTAGCCTTGTGAAATAATTTGTAAAATAAGCCTCATGAAATTATTATAAAAAGATACCACATAAAATTATCATAAAAATTAGTCTCATGAAATTATTATAAAAATTAGCCTCATGAAATTATTATGAAAATTAGACTCATGAAATAATTATGAAAAGATACCACATAAAATTATCATAAAAATAACTAATGAAATAATCATTAAAATAAACCTCATCAGATTATTATATAAATTAGCCTCATTAAATTATTATAAAAAGTAGTCTTATGAAATTATTACAAAAATTAGCCTCCTGAAATTATTATAAACATTAGCCTCATGTAATTATCAGGAAAATAAGCCTCAGTAATTATCATAAAAATAAGCCTACAAAAATAATAAGAAAAATAAGCCTCATGAAATTATTATATAAATTAGCCACATGAAATTATCATAAAAATAAGCCTCGTGAAATTATAATAGAAATTAACCTCATAACATTATTATATAAATTAGCCTCGTGAAATAATTACACAAATAAGCGTCATGAAAATATTATAAAATTTAGCCTAATAGAATTATTATAAAAATTACCTTCATTAAATTATCATAAAAAGTAGCCTGATGAAATTATTATAAAACATAGCCTCATGAAATTATTATACAAATTAGCTTCATTAAATTATCATTAATTTAACTTCATGAAATGATCATTAAAATTAGCCGCATTAAATTATCATAAAAATAAGTCTGATGAAATTATTATAGAAATAAGCATAATGATATTATTATAAGCATTAGTTTCATGAAGTGATCATAAAAATTAGCCTAATGAATTCATCATAAATATTAGCCTAATGAAATTATTATCAAAATTAGCCTAATGAAATTATTATAAAGATTAGCCTAATGAAATTATTATAAAAATAAGTCTAATGAAATTATTATAAAAATCAGCCCCATTAAATTATTATAAAAAGAATCCACATAAAATTATCATAAAAATTAATCTCATCAGATTATTATATAAATTAGCTTCATTAAATTGTTATGAAAAGTAGCCTCATATAATCATCATAAAACATAGCCTGATGAAATTGTTATACAAATTAGCCTCATTAAATTATTATAAAAATTAGCCTCATAAAATGATAATGAAAATTAGTCTCATTAAATTATTATGAACATTAGCCTCATGAATTGATCAGGAAAATTAGCCTCAGTGAATTATCATAAAAATAAGCCTCATAGAATTATTATGAAAATAGGACTCATGAAAGTATCATAAAAATTAGCCTCATAAAATTATTGTAAAAATTAGCCTCTTGAAATTATAATAAAAATTAGCCACATTAAATTATTATAAAAATTAGCCTTATAGAATTATCATAAAAATTAGCCTCATAAAATTAGTATAAAAATAAAACTCATTAAATTATTATAAAAATTAGCCTCAGTGTATTATCATAAAAACAGGCCTCATAGAATTATCATAAAAATAGGCCTCATGAAATTATCATAAAAATTAGCCTCATGAAATTATTGTACAAATTAGCCTCATGAAATTATAATAAATATTAGCCACATTTAATTATTATAAAAATTAGCCTCATGAAATTATCATCAAAATTAGCCTCATAAAATTAGTATAAAAATAAAACTCATTAAATTATTATAAAAATTAGCCTCATGAAATTATCATAAAAATTAACCTCAGTAATTATTATGAAAATAAGCCACTAAGAATTATTGTAAAAATATGCCTCATGGAATTAATATAAAAAAAGCCCAATAGATTCATCATAAAAATTAGCTTAATGAAATTATTATGAAAATTAGCCTCATGAAAGTATCACAAAAATTCGCCTCATAAAATTATTTCAAAAATCAACATCATGGAATGATAATAAAAATTAGCCTAATAAAATTTTGTAAAAGTTAGCCTCATGAAATTATTAAAAGATTTAGCCTAATGAAATTAGTATAAAACTTAGCCTCATTAAATTATTATTATAATTAGCCTCATAGAATTATGATAAAAGTTAGCCTAATGAAATTATTATAATAATTAGCATGAAAAGTTATTATTAAAAATTAGTGTCATTAAATTATAATAATAATTAACCACATGAAATTATTATAAATATTAACCTAATGAAATTATTATAATAATTAGCCTAAAAAAATTATCATAAAAATTAGACTAATAAAATTATTATAAAAATTAGCCTCATAAAAATATCATTAAAATTAACTTCATCAGATTATTATCATGAAAATTTACCTCAGAAATTATCATGAAAATTAGCCTAAAAAAATTATGATGAAAATTAACCTCATTAAATTATCATAACAATTAGCCACTTGAAATTATTATAAAAATAAGCCTCATGAAATTGGCCTAATATAATTATCATGAAAATACGTTTCATGAAATTATTGTAAAAAATAGCCTCATGAAATTATCATGAAAAGTATCCACAAAAAATAATACAAAAATTGACTTTATGAGATTATTATAAAAAGTAGCCTCATTAAAATATTTAAAAAAGTAGCCTCATGAAATAATAATATAAATTAGCGTCATTTAATTATCATAAATATCAGCACCATGAAATTATCATTAAAATTAGCCTCATTGAATTATCATTAAAATTAGTCTCATGAAATTATTATTAAAATTAGCCTCATAAATTTATCACAAAATCAGCCTCAGTAAATTATTATAAAATTAGCCTCCTAGAATTATCATGAAAATTAGCATAATGAAATTATCATAAAAATTAACAACATGAAATTATTATAAAAACTAGCCACATGAAATTATTATCAAAATTAGCCACATGAAATTATCATAAACATTAGCCTCATGGAATTATCATGAAAATTACCCGCAGAAATTATCATAAAAATATGCCTCATGAAAGTATTATAAACATTAGACTCATTAAGTTATCATAAAAATTAGTCACATAAAATTATCATAAAAATAAGCCTCGTGAAATCATGGAAGAAATTATCACAAAAAGTAACCTCATCAGATTATTATATAAATTAGTCTCATTAAATTATTATAAAAAGAAGCCTCATGAAATTATTATACCAATTAGCCTCGTTAAATTATCATAAAAATTAGTCTCATGAAATTAGTATAAAATATAGCCTCATAAAATTATCATTAAAATGACCCTAATGAAATTATCATAAAAATTAGCCTAATGAAAATATCACAAAAATTAGCCTCATGAAATTATCATAAAGATTAGCCTCATGAAATTATTATGAAAATCAGCCTTATGAAATTATTTTTAAAATTACTCATGAAATTATCATTAAAATGACCCTAATGAAATTATCATAAGAATTAGCCTCATGAAATTATCATAAAAATAAGTCTCCTGAAATTATCATAAAATTTCACCTCATCAGATGATTGCATAAATGAGCCTCATTAAATTATCATAAAAAGTAGCCTCATGAAATTATTATACACATTAGCCTCATTAAATTATCATACATATTGGCCTCATGAAATTATTATTAAAATTAGCCTCATTAAATTATCATAAAAATTAGTCTCATGAAATTATCATAAAAATAAGCATAATGATATTATCATGAAAATTAGTCTAATTAAATTATGATGAAAGATAGCCTCATGAATTTATCATAAAAATTAGCCTTAGTAAATTATCATAAAATTAGCCTCATAGAATTATCATGAAAATAAGCATCATGGAATTATCATGAAAATTAACCTCATCAGATTATCATTAAACACTAGTGTAATGAAATTATTATTAAAATTAGCATCATGAAATTATTACAAAAATTAGCTACATAGAATTATAATAAAAATTAGCCTCATGAAATTATCATAAAGATTAGCCTCATGAAATTATCATAAACATTAGCCTCATAGAATTATCATGAAAATTACCCTCAGAAATTATCATGAAAATTAGCCTCATGAAATTATTATAAACATTAGCCTCATTAAATTATCATAAAAATTAGCCTCATTAAATTATCAAGAAAATAAGCCACATGAAATTATCAAGAAAATTAGCCTCATGAAATTATTACACAAATAAGCCTCATGAAATTATTACACAGATCAGCCTCGTGAAATTCTTATCAAAATCAGCCTCATGAAATTATTATAAAAAGTATCTACATAAAATGATCATAAATATTAGCCTCATGAAATTATTCTAAAAATTAGCCTCATGAAATTATCATAAAAATGAGCCTCATGAAATTTGTATAAAAATAAGCCTAATGAAATTATTATGAAAATTAGTCTCATTAAATTATAATGAAAATTAGCCTCATGAATTTATCATAGAAATCATCCTCAGTAAATTATCATAAAATTAGCCTCATAGAATTATCATGAAAATTCGCCTCATGACATTATTATAAAAATTAGCCTCATGAAATTATTATTAAAAATTAGCCTCATTAAATTATTATAAAAATTAGCCTCATGAAATTATTATAAAATTAGCCTCATGAAATTATTATAAAATTAGCCTCATGAAATTATTATAAAATTAGCCTCATGAAATTATTATAAAATTAGCCTCATGAAATTATTCTAAAAATTAGCCTAATGAAATTATTATAAAAAAGTCTCATGAAATTATTATAAAAATTAGCCTCATGAAATTATCATGAAATTACACCCATGAAATTATTATAAATATTAGCCTAATGAAATTATCACAAAAATCAGCCTCATGAAATCATTATAAAAATAAGCCTCATAACATTATTATAAAAATTAGCCTCATTAAATTCTTATAAAAATTAGCCTCATGAAATTATTATAAAATTTAGCCTAATAAAATTATCACAAAAATCAGCCTAATTAAATTATCACACTAATTAGCCTCATGAAATTGTTATAAAAATTAGCCTCATGAAATTATCATAAAAATGAACCTCATGATATTATTATAAAAATGAGCCACATGAAATTAGTATGAAAATTGGCCTTATCAAATTATCATTAAAATAATCCTAAGGAAATTATCATGAAAATTTACCCCATGAAATTATCATAAAAATTAGCCTCATGAAATTTTCATGAAAATTACCCTCATGAAATTATTATAAAAATTATCCTCATTAAATTATTATAAAAATACGCCTCATGAAATTATCATAAAATTAGCTTCATGAAATTATTATAAAAATTAGCCTCATAAAATTATCAGTAAATTACGCTCATGAAATTATTATAAAAAATAGCCTCATGAAATTATCATAAAAATTGTGTCATGAAATTATTATAAAAATTAGCTTCATTTAATTATTCATCCCTATAAAAGCTATTGTTCCCCGACGTTCGCACGAATGTAACTTGAATATTAGTGCTAACACTGGCGAAGGATAAATCTTTCGATAATTTTTTGCTTGTTAATAGTATTCATATTATTTTATAACATTGTAATTAAAAAATAATGATGTAACTCTATATGTAATAAAATAATGGCATAAAAAATCTAATAATTTGATAATGAGAGGATAGTTTTTCAATACGTATTAACAATAATGTATTCTACTCAGAAATGTTTTCAAACTAAACTATTTCATGATAAAATGTATTTGATCACAAAATACATTTCATGAAAACATAGAGAGGGAATAAATCAAGGGAGGCGCGAGAGCGCTCTATCTCTTAATAGACTTCAAAAACGGCCTATGCTAGAAATCTCATTTCTTTGATCAATCATAACTCAAAAACCAATAAACCATATTTGTTAAAACTTTGCACAAAATTTTGTTCTGATAGGTTCTCTAAGTGTGTAGAATTTCAGCATCATTAGTCAAGGCAACCCAGAGATCCAGAAAGGTCAGACATGATTTTGTGTTATCCGTGTGTACGTACGTACGTATGTGCCACCCTGTATCTCATCAACTATTTGATGGATTCAGCTGATTGTTGGCAGAGATAGAGGTTCTAGGGTCTAGTTGATGGCATGTTAATTTCAGTTTACCGTATACCTTAGTTTTCCAGAAAATTAAAAAAAAACTTAAAAATGACCATTGTATTGAGGCATAGCCTTTACAAAAGTAGTGACATTCCATGAAAAATGCCAGTATACTGAAATCATATGCCCTTAATAGGGTTAAGATGAAAATTCATATACACTAAATGTACAAAAGCAAGGAAATTCCCAAATGTTTACATTTTTTTTGTCATTAAGGGTATGCGAGCACAACAGGGCCATGTATTTTATTGGTAGGAATTTTTCTTCAGCGCACCTCACACACTTCATCCACTCATGCATAGAGATTTATACTGTAGTGATGTGATAATGATATGGTTTTGTTGATATGTAGTCATACCCTTAATGACAATAAAAGTGTAAAAATTTGGGAATTTCCTTGCTTTTGTACATTTAGTGTATATGAATTTTCATCTTAACCCTATTAAGGGCATATGATTTCAGTATACTGGCATTTATCATGGAATATATATATATACTTTCACATGTTAATTTGTATTTATATACTTAAAAAAGTTGTATGCTTTATAGACGTGAAACATTTATTTAAAATAATAAACATTTCATTCATAACATCGTTGTAAACACGAAACAACATCTTTCTTATTTATTCATATAGATAGATAAACATAAACATTTTGGTAATTAAGGTACAATTTACTTTTTCTGTTAACCCCTTAAGTCCCCTGGTAAAATGTATGTATTCCTCTTTCTCTCGGGTTAATTTTAATCCCCCACCCATAATTTCCTTTGTCTTCCCCTGTGAACTGAACTTACTACCTCAACTGTTTATGCAATAAACGGGAGGTGACGATGGCTAAGTCGTTAACAACACGAACTGGCCACCTGGGTGTGCAAACTTTGAATCCATTTCGTTCCACCGAAACACTTTCACTAAGGATGTTGGCAACCTTCACGTGGTCCCCCTGTTAGTACCTGATGTCTTTCTAGAAATAATTCTAACTAGAAAAATATCGGGGAAACCAATGCCAACAATAAAATCATCCAATTCATACGAAATGAATGAATGAACTTTTTACTTATCTCTTTACGTCCTTAAGTCCCTGGTGCGATGTATTGGACACTTTTAAAATGTTTTTAAATAGTAAATTTGACGCAATACATGTATGGGATTCACGTCGTCCTGATATAAGACATGTTTAAAACGACTTAGAGCACGAAGCAACCTGTTGACTAGCAAATGACCTTGAGGAAGATAAATAGTTTTTCAATGAAAATAATTATATTTTTACCCGTAGCTTAAATAGTTAACGTGACTGTAAAGAAAGGAAAAGAAAGATGAAAAGCAATTTTCTGTTTCCCTTGCAATTTAAAAATAGATGGCAACTTTATGAAGGGCAAGTGTTATTTGCTAAAGAAAGGAACATTTGAATACAAATGCTAAATATTCGTCAATGAAATAAAACGATATTCGGAACAGAATTATTTGTTATATTAAAATCAAAACAATCATTCAAATAAAAAACAATTCAAAATACTAGTTAATTAATAAAATGTCATTTTTCAAAACCAATATGCAAATTAGTTAACCATTGCGACTTAATAAGCAGTATATATTGTATAAAGAGTAATCAACTTGAGCGTTTTCTAAGATCAAAGTGTAGTATCTGTTCCGATGGATACTGCACCCCATAGACTGGTATTGTCTTGCTCTTCGGGGCTTGATTTACGCCGGTCTATGGGTCTGTCCTGTGCAGTTCTAGGAGGTGCACTCTCCCAGGCTTTGCCTCCCTCTCTTTGGGGAGGAGTAAGTTTATTGCTTACTGCCTGAGACGCCTCTACCGGGGAATGCCGACGGGGCTGCCCAGGCAATTTTTAATGGCCAGAGTGCTCACTTCCTCGGGCGCTGGCTTTTCAAACCCCACTTTCCAGACCCGATCTTGGGTCACATCTTACTTGTGGGAGTAAGATAAAACTGGCCTTGTGCCTAACTCCTGGGAAGGAGTAAATAATATCTTTACAGTTAGTGCGAGAAGTGAGCCCAACTTTCGCATTTATTTCTTTAGGTTTCAAATGATGCATTGTCTGATCAATAGAATACACCGGTTCCGCAGTAAAAATGCAGGGTACCTGTAGACAAAAAGTACCAAATTTTCATATTTCTAATTATTCGATTTTTCCAGATTTTTAAACTGTAAAAAGAGAAACCTTGTAGAAATGCATTGTCCAATTTTATAATGATGAAGATCACATGTCGTTGTCTAAAATTCTGGTGTTTTAAACTGTTCAGAAATTAATCAACGTGAATATTTTATTAAATGCAATCAAATCGTACATATATATACACACACACACACACACACACACACACACACACACATATATATATATATATATATATATATATATATATATATATTTCACCCAAAAAGGAACTGCTGTATAGTGTAGGCTTTTTCAAGAAACTTTAATCCAAGAACTTTTTACTCTTTGTGAATTTTTTCTGATGATTTTGTGGTGTTGCAGAGAAGATATTGACATAAAAATGTTGTTTGGCACAAGACAAATGAAACGGACCGTAAAAATATATTTCACAAAAATATTATGTTTTTGGAAATGTGAAAAAATAAAAATAATAAAATAAAACCATGGTTATTGGAATATAATTTGAGCTACTATCGAGCACTGTTGAAGTAAATACTGAAAACTGACACATAAAAAATTATATCTCCTTATAATATTTTATGTGGATACATGAAGTACTAATATATATATATATATATATATATATATATATATATATATATATATATATATATATATATATATATATATATATTTGTGTTATAATGGGATAATTCCAGGAGGAAATCTGGGTATGAGAGCTCAATGTAGTAAACAGAGCAAGAATAACATAAAATATAATAACACGAAATCACATAATTGTCGATGCAATAATTTATTTCAACCGTGCGGTTTTTTCAAGCATCACTCAGACAATTACATTTTTGAGACTGATAGAAAATTGAATTTCCCTACGACAATTCAAACACAACCAGAGAGAGTGGTGGTAGCAACCAATTTGATACATCTTTTATAGAGAGGGGGAAATTTAAAACTTATATTTAACTATGGCGGTCGAAGGGGAGGGATCTTTAAGTTAATCAACTAAAAACTGCCGTGTCAAAATTATGACACATACGACTTGACGATATCATACATATAGACAACTTTACTCACACGCATACACAAAACTAAATACGCACACATCCTATGCGCACGCACATACATAATCTCACTCGCACATTACCATAACTAAGCATAATCACATACACAACTTTTATTCATACATCTCTAGCCGAGACGAAGTGCGTCCGGCGAAACTCGTGTTCCCAAACTCGGTAGGAGAAAAGAAAGAAAGAAACAAGAGAAGAAATAGACAAACCGCGTGTCATAGATTCCCAGTCCGTCTGGATTCCAAGAAAGAGAATCTAATTGAAATAAAATTATACGCACATACATATATGTATACATACAAATCCATACGCACACACATACATATATACACACACACACACCTACATATATGCATATATATATATACATATATATATATATATATATATATATATATATATATATATATATATATACATACATATATATACATATATACATACATATATACATATATATATCCCTGAATCTATTTGAAATATTGACCAAATGACAACGCATGTAGTTACTCACACATGTAAACATATACATGCATATACATACACACACATACATATACATATACGCATATATACACATATATATACACACACATACATATATATCCACACACCTACACACAATATTTACATAACACTCTATATTCTTACTGATACAATATGAGTTCTAAAAATTAGTCTTACCTTATTTATATTTTAGATTAATTTGATAATCTATAGTTAAACCCTAATTCAAGTCTAATAATGTCTAGTGGTAATATTTGACATTTATACTTATATTAATTCAATAACTAGTGTATTACCTGCAGAAAAACGTTCTTACCACTATCTTATTTTAAGTAAATAATCTGAATAAATAAATATTTCAAAATACCATTATATACGCATACACACAAATACTATATATCACCAAGTCGGTAATTCTGTGTCTATAACAGATATTATTATAATTATTTAGGGGGGGGGTTACCGTAAATAATGTTATTCAATTTGGTATCTTCACCGTTATAAGTCTAGAGGTCCATCTGATTACTAGTCATTGGTTATTTAAAATTTATATTTATGTCTGCACTGGCCATAAGTTCATCTCGTTTATTTAAGTGATTTTTTCGATCATATTTTAGGATTCTTATTTTTCCTCTAGACATAAGTTGCATCTTTGCCTAAATCCATCTGGAATATCCGAAAAACATAAGATTGACCACGAAACCACCGGGGACCTGTTCTCATTTTTCAGATGCCACCATTGTTTAGCTAACTCCGTTTTGTTCTTGAGTTCTGGGTTATTGAAAGAGTGTTGTGGTCATAAAAACGTTGTTTCCAGTTTCCCGCGGCGATGCCGATTTAAACCTTTTTATCCCTGTTGTTATCTTCCGGATAAATAGTGGCCTTATAAACCACACACTCAACTTTACAGTTACCGTCCAGTGGGCAGTTATTTTTCACTTGACAATTACATTTATCTACTGTAACCTTATTCTTACTAGAATTGTTTAGTCATTTACGATTATGGGTGCTGATAATTCTGCCCATGTTCTTGGTGCAAGAGTAACTGATTTTAATGGTTTTTCTATTAAATATCTTCCTAAGTGGATTATTTATGCTAAAATGTTTATCTACCAGGTTCAAGAATACTCTCCCGATGTTGATGTTAGATAGTTGGCAGTAGTTGTGCATATATTTGTCCGGTTATCTATGAATGAATCCTTTGTTCCTTTCAACAACTGTAAAAGGTGGTTTTATTTTGTTTTGGCTTTTTGCTTGGGGATTTTCTTCAGGGAGTGATCGGTTGGTCCTCTGATAAGCTGAATGAACAAAAGATCCTTGTAATGATATGTTTAAACCCGGTTGTTTGTCTGTGCCGGAAACAATTGTCAATTTACACTGAGCTATTCTGAAATTTGACAATGAAAAATGAATAAAGACTTAATAATCGCTTGGAATTTAACATATCATGGTTTACTTATATATATATATATATATATATATATATATATATATATATATATATATATATATATATATATATATATATATATATGTGTGTTTGTGTGTGTGTGTGTGTGTGTTAAATTAGTTTATGGAAATGTGGATAAGAAAAAAACATGCTAGTAGAAATAAGGACACAAAGTTGGACCAAAATATCTCTTGAAGACTAGTACCATAGAACCGATGTTTCTAGCAATCAGGGAAGCAAAATTCGGCAAGTCATTTGTTGTAGAGTTTGGAGAGGAAAGGGGCCAGTTCAGTAGAGCATTTTTATTTCTGTTATTACTGGTATAAGATCAGGCCCACATGCTTTGGAGGTGTCAAAGTTTTTCATGATGTCCTGGACATGAGATGGGGTGATGGTCAGGTCATCAAGTGTGGTTTCAGTAAGCAATGGGAAATTTGGGAGAGAGTGGTTTCTACAACTTTTAATCTATTAAGAATAGTTCCTGACTTTACCTTTTTTTTTCTATTGCTCTACCACTGATAATCAGACCCTAGAATATTTATAAACTGTGTGTCACTGTATGATTATATGTGTAAGTGTACGTGATTCTCTCTTCTAACCACTTTTATATTTTGTATGACATGATAAATGTTTTGCTTTCTCCTGTTGATGTGCTAATCACTACATGTAATATTGCATCCGGTTATTTCAACTTTGAACCCGTATGTACATCCCTAATTAATGTTTCAACATGGTCGGCTTTAATTTGCGGTCTACCTGCATCAGCTCCCTTCATCGTTTCTAATTTTCTGTATAAGTGACGCTGTTGATCTCTATTCTATGGATGCTGGTTATATACTTTTAATTTTGTGGCAATACCCTGGGCTGGGGATATGATCTGTTATTAATAACAAAAATATCTCGTCTCAGAAACGATCGTACATAATGTGTTGTTATGTTGAATTATTGGAACGCAAATCGATCATGTAACTGGGTGTATATATATATATATATATATATATATATATATATATATATATATATATATATATATATATATATATATATATGATCCCTTCAAATAGTGTTAGATAAAAACTGTAAAAAATAAATTGACTTACATGAGTGATTTTCCACTGAAAGACTTGGGTCTAAAAGTTTGTTTTTTAGGGTTTTTTTTAAATATAGTTTTAATGGTTGAGAAACTTCCGAGACTATATATATATATATATATATATATATATATATATATATATATATTAATCTTGGACTTTGGAATGTAACAAAATATTGCTTATATATATATATATATATATATATATATATATATATATATAATTTATTTAGATACTGTATATTACATATTTCAGCAATGTACCGCGGTTTCATCCAAAAGGGCAGATTTAGACATCTTTTGGATGAAACCGCGGTACATTGCTGAAATATGTAATATACAGTATCTAAATAAATTATATTAGCTCTCTTATATGATCGAGCACTTTATTGATTTCTTTTCATATACAACCTGACACACTCTCTCTCTCTCTCTTTCTCTCTCTCTCTCTCTCTCTCTATATATATATATATATATATATATATATATATATATATGCATAACAAACTGAAGATGGAATCATTCTTTCGGCAAGATCTACACGGTAAAAGACATCCGCTGATGTGTTACTGAATCTATCCTGAAATATTGATTATTTATTCGGTGAAGCGCAGTGAGTGCTAATGTAATCTGAAAACGCTGCCAGGGTTGATTTTAGATGCCAATAAAAGCCTCAGGAAAAAGAGCAATTTGAAAGAAAAAATGTTTCTGGGAAAAACCTCAATTTTCGCTGCCTGAAAATTATTCTAGTTAATCAAGGGAAAGAGTTTGTTTTTAAGTTATTTCAGAGTTCTTTCGTCTCGGATATTGTTTAGAGTTATTTATTCTTGGGGCGGGTGATGAGAGAAAAATGTCAATTTACTCAACGGTTTTAGATTATCTTTTCAGTTTCTGTCTGTTTAATACCAGACACTATTTCCTTCCCCAGCTCACCACTGTTCCCCGTGCTAGCCCTTACTTGTTACCTGTTACATCAAGTTCCGTAGTGATCGGATTAACCGACGGAACAAAGCCGTCATTATATATATATATATATATATATATATATATATATATATATATATATATATATATATATATATATATATATATATAATTAACTTGTTACTAATATCCAGGGGGTATGAATCCGAAGGAAGTTGAAACCGGGTTTATGAGAGTGGTCAATGAAAGTTCAGAGCAAAATATATATTTTTTGATTTTATTCCATTAGTTGCGACAAAACAAGTTCTTGGTAGTATGGCTGAGAGGCTATTGAGGCTGTGCATTATAGGTAGTACGTAGAAATTTGATGTTATTGGTAGTTTAGAGGGGTGGTTATATATTTATAGGTTCATCAGGACTTGTTGGGGTGGGGTTGGGTGGTAAATTTGAAACACGACTTGTTGGGGTCCCCCCTCCCCTCTCATGTCCCATGTCACCGTTATAGACAAAGCCCCAACTCTGTCCCCCTCCCCCTCCAATGTATTTTCAATTTTCAATCTCCCGTTGAGGTGAAGTTAAAACGTATACCATTAGGATTCCATCGTTAGCCTGATGAGTTGGACGCTATTTGCGCCAATGAAACAGAACTTGTTTTGTCGCAGCTAATGGAATAAAATCAATATATATATATATATATATATATATATATACATATATATATATATTCCATGATAAATGCCAGTATACTGAAATCATATGCCTTTAATAAGTTTAAAATGAAAATTCATATACACTAAATGTACAAAAGCAAGGAAATTCCCAAATTTTTACACTTTTATTGTCATTAAGGGTATGCGAGCACAACAGAGCTATGTATTTTACTGGTAGGAATTTTTCTTCAGCGCACCTCACACACTTCATCCACTCATGCATAGAGATTTATACTGTAGTGATGTGATAATGAAATGGTTTGGTTGATATGTAGTCATACCCTTAATGACAATAAAAGTGTAAAAATTTGGGAATTTCCTTGCTTTTGTACATTTAGTGTATATGAATTTTTATCTTAACCCTATTAAGGGCATATGATTTCAGTATACTGGCATTTTTCATGGAATGTCACTATTTTTGTAAAGGCTATGCCTCAATACAATGCCTTCTCATAATGTTTGTTGGAATTTTCTGGAAAACTAAGATATATGGTAAATTGTAATTAAAATGCCATCAACTAGACACTAGAACCTCTATCTTTGCCCAAAATCAGCTGAATCCATCAAATGGTCGATAAGATATAGAATGAAGTGTATGAATACTGGTCATTTTTAAGTTTTTTTTTAATTTTCTGGAAAACTAAGGTATATGGTAAACTGAAATTAAAATGCCATCAACTAGACACTAGAACCTCTATCTCTGCCAAAAATCAGCTGAATCCATCAAATAGTTGATGAGATAAGGGTGGCACGTACGTACGTACGTACGTACGTACAGACAGATAACATGATTTCAGGATTGAACTCTCTGGATCTCTGGGTTGCCTTGACTAATGATGCTAAAATTCTTCACACTTATAGAACCTATCAAATAGAAATTGTGTGCAAAGTTTTAACTAATTTGTTTTTTTGGTTTTTGAGTTATGATTGATCAAAGAAATGAGATTTCCAGCACAGGTCATTTTTGAAGTCTATTAAGGGATAGAGCGCTCTCGCGCCTCCCTTGATATAATATATAGATATGTTGTTAGAAAATTAAAATACAGAGGTAGGAAAAACAATATAGGTTGGTTAAATAATCTCATATTTAAATTTAGACAGCGTGAGCACAATTCGGATCGCCTGTTTACAATTATTTATTTATTTATCATGAATAATAACTGTAGCCGTATCTTATTTCGGTATACATTTTTTTATTTATATAAACATTTTTGCCTATACATTGATTTGAAGAGATGGGATAACTAAGACAGGTTATATATTTTTCAGGGCAGAATTTGAAACTATGCGTATTTATTATTGTTACACCGGCCGTTCGTACACAGGAGAAACTGCACCGGTTGTCACTATAAATAGTGCGAGACACAAGAAGACAAAGCACCGTATTGTAACTGTCTAGCCAAGTGCTAGTCACTTTCTTACTTTGTTAATACACTTGTTAAACCAACCCTCGACTTGACTTCCTTCATTTATTATTTACTGTTGGACAACTTCACAACAATCATATAAATTATCAAAATGTGTTCTGGTTTCTACTGGGCGAAACGGATGTCTAGTATTAAAGATGATTTAACTTAACCTGGATTTTATATATATATATATATATATATATATATATATATATATATATATATATATATATATATATATATATATATATATATACGATCAAATATATGCTCCCTCCGATCACATATTACTGCGAGCCTGTGGAGGATGGTATCATGGTGAACTGACCCCCCTCCTCAAACGAAGAAATATTGACTGAGAAGATGACATCATAACGAACGCCCCTCCAATGGATATCATGACAACAGAACACATAGTACAGTACCCGCCTCTCCACCCAAAAGGAAATCATAAAAGGATGGTATCATGAAGAATTCAAATATACTATACTAACCCCCAAGAGGAGTTAATACCTGGGAAGATCTCCCCATAAAACGAGAAGGTAATGCATGGCAACAGAAAAGATACTGCACTACTGAATGTTAGAGAACACTAATTCATTAGAAGTTGTTTATAAAATAAATATGCAAATTAAGAAAACCTAAATGTGTTTGAGGGTGTTTGCAGATTACTATATATACGGTATTACAAAATCTTACGTCGTATCATCCAATTAAATAAACACAACCTGTTTCGATGTTAATATAGCTAGGATAGATGGAAAAAACTTTTGCATTTATTTATTCATATATATATATATATGAATGCGAAAGGTGTTTAACACTTATATATATATGTATATATATATATAGAGAGAGAGAGAGAGAGAAAGAGAGAGAGAGAGTGTGTTATGAAATTATTGTTTTATATTGGGTTTTAGCGTGATAGAAATATGCTCAATATAAGGGATAGAGTATTATTATGTGAAAGAATGAAGTAATAAAACAAGTTTATTATATTCAAATGTTTAAACAAAGGGTAAATTATGAAATAGTCCTTTGACTTAGGAAATAATAGATGTTTTCCTCAGAAGGAGAAAAACTACTAAATTCCCAATTATTGGTAAATATTAATTTGAAAAATTTGCAGAACAATTTATAGTTATGCAAAACGAATAAAAAATATTTTGATGTATTAATGATAAAATAGATAAAAAACACTAAATTCCCAATTATTGGTAAATATTAGTTTGAAAAATTTGCAGAACAATTTATAGTTATGCAAAAAGAATAAAAAATATTTTGATGTATTAATGATAAAATAGATAAAAAACACTAAATTCCCAATTATTGGTAAATATTAATTTGAAAAATTTGCAGAACAATTTATAGTTATGCAAAAACAATAAAAAATACTTTGATGTATTAATGATAAAATAGATAAAAAACACTAAATTCCCAATTATTGGTAAATATTAATTTTAAAAATTTGCAGAACAATTTATAGTTATGCAAAAAGAATAAAAAATATTTTGATGTATTAATGATAAAATAGATAAAAAACACTAAATTCCCAATTATTGGTAAATATTAATTTGAAAAATTTGCAGAACAATTTGAGTTATGCAAAAACAATAAAAAATATTTTGATGTATTAATGATAAAATAGATAAAAAAACACTAAATTCCCAATTATTGGTAAATATTAATTTGAAAAATTTGCAGAACAATTTATAGTTATGCAAAAAGAATAAAAAATATTTTGATGTATTAATGATAAAATAGATAAAAAAACACTAAATTCCCAATTATTGGTAAATATTAATTTGAAAAATTTGCAGAACAATTTATAGTTATGCAAAAACAATAAAAAATATTTTGATGTATTAATGATAAAATAGATAAAAAACACTAAATTCCCAATTATTGGTAAATATTAATTTGAAAAATTTGCAGAACAATTTATAGTTATGCAAAAAGAATAAAAAATATTTTGATGTATTAATGATAAAATAGATAAAAAACACTAAATTCCCAATTATTGGTAAATATTAATTTGAAAAATTTGCAGAACAATTTATAGTTATGCAAAAACAATAAAAAATATTTTGATGTATTAATGATAAAATAGATAAAAAACACTAAATTCCCAATTATTGGTAAATATTAGTTTGAAAAATTTGCAGAACAATTTATAGTTATGCAAAAAGAATAAAAAATATTTTGATGTATTAATGATAAAATAGATAAAAAAACACTAAATTCCCAATTATTGGTAAATATTAATTTGAAAAATTTGCAGAACAATTTATAGTTATGCAAAAACAATAAAAAATATTTTGATGTATTAATGATAAAATAGATAAAAAACACTAAATTCCCAATTATTGGTAAATATTAATTTGAAAAATTTGCAGAACAATTTATAGTTATGCAAAAAGAATAAAAAATATTTTTATGTATTAATGATAAAATAGATAAAAAACACTAAATTCCCAATTATTGGTAAATATTAATTTGAAAAATTTGCAGAACAATTTATAGTTATGCAAAAAGAATAAAAAATATTTTTATGTATTAATGATAAAATAGATAAAAAACACTAAATTCCCAATTATTGGTAAATATTAATTTGAAAAATTTGCAGAACAATTTGAGTTATGCAAAAACAATAAAAAATATTTTGATGTATTAATGATAAAATAGATAAAAAACACTAAATTCCCAATTATTGGTAAATATTAATTTGAAAAATTTGCAGAACAATTTATAGTTATGCAAAAACAATAAAAAATATTTTGATGTATTAATGATAAAATAGATAAAAAAACACTAAATTCCCAATTATTGGTAAATATTAATTTGAAAAATTTGCAGAACAATTTATAGTTATGCAAAAAGAATAAAAAATATTTTGATGTATTAATGATAAAATAGATAAAAAACACTAAATTCCCAATTATTGGTAAATATTAATTTGAAAAATTTGCAGAACAATTTATAGTTATGCAAAAAGAATAAAAAATATTTTTATGTATTAATGATAAAATAGATAAAAAACACTAAATTCCCAATTATTGGTAAATATTAATTTGAAAAATTTGCAGAACAATTTATAGTTATGCGAAAACAATAAAAAATATTTTGATGTATTAATGATAAAATAGATAAAAAACACTAAATTCCCAATTATTGGTAAATATTAGTTTGAAAAATTTGCAGAACAATTTATAGTTATGCAAAAAGAATAAAAAATATTTTGATGTATTAATGATAAAATAGATAAAAAACACTAAATTCCCAATTATTGGTAAATATTAATTTGAAAAATTTGCAGAACAATTTATAGTTATGCAAAAACAATAAAAATATTTTGATGTATTAATGATAAAATAGATAAAAAACACTAAATTCCCAATTATTGGTAAATATTAATTTGAAAAATTTGCAGAACAATTTATAGTTATGCAAAAAGAATAAAAATATTTTGATGTATTAATGATAAAATAGATAAAAAACACTAAATTCCCAATTATTGGTAAATATTAATTTGAAAAATTTGCAGAACAATTTATAGTTATGCAAAAACAATAAAAAATATTTTGATGTATTAATGATAAAATAGATAAAAAAACACTAAATTCCCAATTATTGGTAAATATTAATTTGAAAAATTTGCAGAACAATTTATAGTTATGCAAAAACAATAAAAAATATTTTGATGTATTAATGATAAAATAGATAAAAAACACTAAATTCCCAATTATTGGTAAATATTAATTTGAAAAATTTGCAGAACAATTTAAAGTTATTCAAAAAGAATAAAAAATATTTTGATGTATTAATGATAAAATAGATAAAAAACACTAAATTCCCAATTATTGGTAAATATTAGTTTGAAAAATTTGCAGAGCAATTTATAGTTATGCAAAAACAATAAAAAATATTTTGATGTATTAATGATAAAATAGATAAAAAAACACTAAATTCCCAATTATTGGTAAATATTAATTTGAAAAATTTGCAGAACAATTTATAGTTATGCAAAAAGAATAAAAAATATTTTGATGTATTAATGATAAAATAGATAAAAAAACACTAAATTCCCAATTATTGGTAAATATTAATTTGAAAAATTTGCAGAACAATTTATAGTTATGCAAAAACAATAAAAAATATTTTGATGTATTAATGATAAAATAGATAAAAAACACTAAATTCCCAATTATTGGTAAATATTAATTTGAAAAATTTGCAGAACAATTTATAGTTATGCAAAAAGAATAAAAAATATTTTGATGTATTAATGATAAAATAGATAAAAAACACTAAATTCCCAATTATTGGTAAATATTAATTTGAAAAATTTGCAGAACAATTTATAGTTATGCAAAAACAATAAAAAATATTTTGATGTATTAATGATAAAATAGATAAAAAACACTAAATTCCCAATTATTGGTAAATATTAGTTTGAAAAATTTGCAGAACAATTTATAGTTATGCAAAAAGAATAAAAAATATTTTGATGTATTAATGATAAAATAGATAAAAAAACACTAAATTCCTAATTATTGGTAAATATTAATTTGAAAAATTTGCAGAACAATTTATAGTTATGCAAAAACAATAAAAAATATTTTGATGTATTAATGATAAAATAGATAAAAAACACTAAATTCCCAATTATTGGTAAATATTAATTTGAAAAATTTGCAGAACAATTTATAGTTATGCAAAAAGAATAAAAAATATTTTGATGTATTAATGATAAAATAGATAAAAAACACTAAATTCCCAATTATTGGTAAATATTAATTTTAAAAATTTGCAGAACAATTTATAGTTATGCAAAAAGAATAAAAAATATTTTGATGTATTAATGATAAAATAGATAAAAAACACTAAATTCCCAATTATTGGTAAATATTAATTTGAAAAATTTGCAGAACAATTTGAGTTATGCAAAAACAATAAAAAATATTTTGATGTATTAATGATAAAATAGATAAAAAACACTAAATTCCCAATTATTGGTAAATATTAATTTGAAAAATTTGCAGAACAATTTATAGTTATGCAAAAACAATAAAAAATATTTTGATGTATTAATGATAAAATAGATAAAAAAACACTAAATTCCCAATTATTGGTAAATATTAATTTGAAAAATTTGCAGAACAATTTAAAGTTATTCAAAAAGAATAAAAAATATTTTGATGTATTAATGATAAAATAGATAAAAAACACTAAATTCCCAATTATTGGTAAATATTAGTTTGAAAAATTTGCAGAGCAATTTATAGTTATGCAAAAACAATAAAAAATATTTTGATGTATTAATGATAAAATAGATAAAAAAACACTAAATTCCCAATTATTGGTAAATATTAATTTGAAAAATTTGCAGAACAATTTATAGTTATGCAAAAAGAATAAAAAATATTTTGATGTATTAATGATAAAATAGATAAAAAAACACTAAATTCCCAATTATTGGTAAATATTAATTTGAAAAATTTGCAGAACAATTTATAGTTATGCAAAAACAATAAAAAATATTTTGATGTATTAATGATAAAATAGATAAAAAACACTAAATTCCCAATTATTGGTAAATATTAATTTGAAAAATTTGCAGAACAATTTATAGTTATGCAAAAAGAATAAAAAATATTTTGATGTATTAATGATAAAATAGATAAAAAACACTAAATTCCCAATTATTGGTAAATATTAATTTGAAAAATTTGCAGAACAATTTATAGTTATGCAAAAACAATAAAAAATATTTTGATGTATTAATGATAAAATAGATAAAAAACACTAAATTCCCAATTATTGGTAAATATTAGTTTGAAAAATTTGCAGAACAATTTATAGTTATGCAAAAAGAATAAAAAATATTTTGATGTATTAATGATAAAATAGATAAAAAAACACTAAATTCCTAATTATTGGTAAATATTAATTTGAAAAATTTGCAGAACAATTTATAGTTATGCAAAAACAATAAAAAATATTTTGATGTATTAATGATAAAATAGATAAAAAACACTAAATTCCCAATTATTGGTAAATATTAATTTGAAAAATTTGCAGAACAATTTATAGTTATGCAAAAAGAATAAAAAATATTTTTATGTATTAATGATAAAATAGATAAAAAACACTAAATTCCCAATTATTGGTAAATATTAATTTGAAAAATTTGCAGAACAATTTATAGTTATGCAAAAAGAATAAAAAATATTTTTATGTATTAATGATAAAATAGATAAAAAACACTAAATTCCCAATTATTGGTAAATATTAATTTGAAAAATTTGCAGAACAATTTGAGTTATGCAAAAACAATAAAAAATATTTTGATGTATTAATGATAAAATAGATAAAAAACACTAAATTCCCAATTATTGGTAAATATTAATTTGAAAAATTTGCAGAACAATTTATAGTTATGCAAAAACAATAAAAAATATTTTGATGTATTAATGATAAAATAGATAAAAAAACACTAAATTCCCAATTATTGGTAAATATTAATTTGAAAAATTTGCAGAACAATTTATAGTTATGCAAAAAGAATAAAAAATATTTTTATGTATTAATGATAAAATAGATAAAAAACACTAAATTCCCAATTATTGGTAAATATTAATTTGAAAAATTTGCAGAACAATTTATAGTTATGCAAAAAGAATAAAAAATATTTTTATGTATTAATGATAAAATAGATAAAAAACACTAAATTCCCAATTATTGGTAAATATTAATTTGAAAAATTTGCAGAACAATTTATAGTTATGCGAAAACAATAAAAAATATTTTGATGTATTAATGATAAAATAGATAAAAAACACTAAATTCCCAATTATTGGTAAATATTAGTTTGAAAAATTTGCAGAACAATTTATAGTTATGCAAAAAGAATAAAAAATATTTTGATGTATTAATGATAAAATAGATAAAAAACACTAAATTCCCAATTATTGGTAAATATTAATTTGAAAAATTTGCAGAACAATTTATAGTTATGCAAAAACAATAAAAATATTTTGATGTATTAATGATAAAATAGATAAAAAACACTAAATTCCCAATTATTGGTAAATATTAATTTGAAAAATTTGCAGAACAATTTATAGTTATGCAAAAACAATAAAAAATATTTTTATGTATTAATGATAAAATAGATAAAAAACACTAAATTCCCAATTATTGGTAAATATTAATTTGAAAAATTTGACGAACAATTTATAGTTATGCAAAAACAATAAAAAATATTATGATTTATTAATGATAAAATAGATAAAAAACACTAAATTCCCAATTATTGGTAAATATTAATTTGAAAAATTTGCAGAACAATTTATAGTTATGCAAAAAGAATAAAAATATTTTGATGTATTAATGATAAAATAGATAAAAAACACTAAATTCCCAATTATTGGTAAATATTAATTTGAAAAATTTGCAGAACAATTTATAGTTATGCAAAAACAATAAAAAATATTTTGATGTATTAATGATAAAATAGATAAAAAAACACTAAATTCCCAATTATTGGTAAATATTAATTTGAAAAATTTGCAGAACAATTTATAGTTATGCAAAAACAATAAAAAATATTTTGATGTATTAATGATAAAATAGATAAAAAACACTAAATTCCCAATTATTGGTAAATATTAATTTGAAAAATTTGCAGAACAATTTAAAGTTATTCAAAAAGAATAAAAAATATTTTGATGTATTAATGATAAAATAGATAAAAAACACTAAATTCCCAATTATTGGTAAATATTAGTTTGAAAAATTTGCAGAGCAATTTATAGTTATGCAAAAACAATAAAAAATATTTTGATGTATTAATGATAAAATAGATAAAAAACACTAAATTCCCAATTATTGGTAAATATTAATTTGAAAAATTTGCAGAACAATTTATAGTTATGCAAAAAGAATAAAAAATATTTTTATGTATTAATGATAAAATAGATAAAAAACACTAAATTCCCAATTATTGGTAAATATTAATTTGAAAAATTTGCAGAACAATTTATAGTTATGCAAAAAGAATAAAAAATATCTTGATGTATTAATGATAAAATAGATAAAAAACACTAAATTCCCAATTATTGGTAAATATTAATTTGAAAAATTTGCAGAACAATTTATAGTTATGCAAAAAGAATAAAAAATATTTTGATGTATTAATGATAAAATAGATAAAAAACACTAAATTCCCAATTATTGGTAAATATTAATTTGAAAAATTTGCAGAACAATTTATAGTTATGCAAAAACAATAAAAAATATTTTGATGTATTAATGATAAAATAGATAAAAAACACTAAATTCCCAATTATTGGTAAATATTAATTTGAAAAATTTGCAGAACAATTTATAGTTATGCAAAAAGAATAAAAAATATTTTGATGTATTAATGATAAAATAGATAAAAAACACTAAATTCCCAATTATTGGTAAATATTAGTTTGAAAAATTTGCAGAACAATTTATAGTTATGCAAAAACAATAAAAAATATTTTGATGTATTAATGATAAAATAGATAAAAAACACTAAATTCCCAATTATTGGTAAATATTAATTTGAAAAATGTGCAGAACAATTCATAGTTATGCAAAAACAATAAAAATATTTTGATGTATTAATGATAAAATAGATAAAAAACACTAAATTCCCAA
This sequence comes from Sepiola atlantica, assembly GCA_963556195.1. NCBI lineage: Eukaryota > Metazoa > Mollusca > Cephalopoda > Sepiida > Sepiolidae > Sepiola > Sepiola atlantica. The sequence continues at coordinate 18,145,281 of OY744550.1, read as the reverse complement.
TTATTGGTAAATATTAATTTGAAAAATTTGCAGAACAATTCATAGTTATGCAAAAACAATAAAAAATATTTTGATGTATTAATGATAAAATAGATAAAAAACACTAAATTCCCAATTATTGGTAAATATTAATTTGAAAAATTTGCAGAACAATTCATAGTTATGCAAAAACAATAAAAAATATTTTGATGTATTAATGATAAAATAGATAAAAAACACTAAATTCCCAATTATTGGTAAATATTAGTTTGAAAAATTTGCAAAACAATTTGAGTTATGCAAAAAGAATAAAAAATATTTTGATGTATTAATGATAAAATAGATAAAAAACACTAAATTCCCAATTATTGGTAAATATTAATTTTAAAAATTTGCAGAACAATTTATAGTTATGCAAAAAGAATAAAAAATATTTTGATGTATTAATGATAAAATAGATAAAAAACACTAAATTTCCAA
>OY744550.1:18124822-18139822 GCA_963556195.1 Sepiola atlantica | reverse complement strand
TATCTGCTAGTAGGTTAGGATTAGCTTAGGAAGTTATTATTAATTGCGATTTGTTTAATGTCGGTTAGTATCGTATAGAATATGGGGTCAGTAGATGAATTGGGTTTGGTTCGGTAAATAAGATTGTTTACTACGACCATTATGCATCTATAAGGGAATTCGCATTTAAAGCTAAATAAATATGAATCTTTACTTGTAGACTTTTTGTATGCTAAACATACCACATCGCCTCCTCTCAAATCTCCATCTACTGACATCTAACAGCACATACAATTTCCAAAAAAGGCTTCCGTAATATGCTAATTCGAATGATAAGCGATAAATGTAAGTGCCTACTCGCGTGTGTAATGATTTCTGTGTATTGATATACGGGTGTCTGCACGTGTTCGTTAATAGGTAGACTTGCCATGTTTTTGGCTTGTGTGTGTGTATGTGAGTTTTACAAAAGGCGATAAATGTATGTGCTTATTTGCGGGTGTCGTCATAACCGAAATGTGTAAACATACATTATGTTTATGCATGTATACGAGTTACGCTTGCAGTTTTCCAACGTGTAAATATTGTTGGGGAGGGAGGTGACTTGTATTGTGCTAGTCGTGGTTGGAAAAAAATTGACAGGCTTAATATGTCTCCACCCCATCTCTACACGTATAGCCTTTAAAAGATCATCGTCGTTGCGCCTGATAATTGATTTCTCTCATTTTCTTTTGATAATTTCATCGCTTCTATAATTAGTCCTGGTGAGATGCGCTGGCATCGAAACACAATTTATGTAGACTGTTTTTATGTTTAGAATGAGTGTATTTATTAATCTATACCTTGTATTGGGCACTTTTGAAAGGGTATTGGTTTTAAGTTCATTTTATTAATATATTTGAATTTGTTTAATTATATATATATATATATATATATATATATATATATTTATATATATATATATATATATATATATTTATATATATATATATATAATGTATTTTTATGTAATGATTTTTATTGGTGATTGCAGCGTTCGTTGTTTTTTTTTGCTCACTACTACTTCGATTGTCTAACTTCCTAAGTGATTAAGATGCAGAAAATTCCATTATTAGTCGCCCTTTACGTTATAGGACGCATTTTTCGTTAATATATGTATTTTTATTTATGTTATACGTACATCAAAGTAATCCATAGACACGTGTTTCTGGCTCACAGCCGTCATCAGCATGGCTAACTATATATATATATATATATATATATATATATATATATATATATATATATATATATATATATATATATATATATACATATATATATATATATATATATATATATATATATATATATATATGTATATATATATATATATCATAATAATTTTTAGTGGATTTTAAAAGTTCTACCGAAGGAGAAGTTAAGCTGACATATCAAACTTTTATTCTGACTGACCAATTTTCATTTGTTATTTTTGTGCCATATTATTTACAATAAATTAACATACTTCGTTACAGTTTATCTTTTTTTAAATACTTCCTACTGTCTGGCAATACAATAATATGTAGAAAATTTTAAATAATAAACTTAAAAGAAAATTAGATAAAGGAATAGCTCTTGGTTTTTAGTAAAAGTTAGCGTTCCTTATTTGCTTTGCTTTTTTTTTATGTAAGGTTTACTTAAAATTATGTTTTCTAGTTATTTTCGTTATAAATAACAGCAAAGTTAAATTCGTTATTTTTTACTTACGTGCGTTATACTTTGTTCTAATGAAAGTAAAACCAAGTTCACTTTTAGCTTAGATACTGAACATAAACAAAAATGGATCCTGGGCAATACCGGGTCGGTACAGATAGTATACTGCAGTCGTCTGTCGTACACATGCATATACATAATATATGTTAACTACTTAGAACTAGCCTACAATGATATCTTGAAGAGCTCCTAACTGACAACTAAAAGTATTAGATAGAAAAGGGTGATTTTTGTGAATCCTGAAGAGATGGATGTTTAGAGTCAGTTGTTTGGGGATGAAAGAAAAGTAAATTCATTATTATTATCTCTAAACCTGTTGTTCTTTTATTTCATTGTTGGTATCCTAAACGGGTCCACAACAACTGGTGACGAGTGATTCGTAAAGGACTTCGTTGGAAACACCTTGTACCTTGCAACCTGTGAGTGATAAACCAGTGTCTACAACACGGTCAACCTTCGAAAAAAAATTCTACCCGTTTGAAAAAAAAACCCTGTGCTTTACAATTTTCGGGAAGATATTGGAAATATCGAATACATTCAAATTTGGGACGAGTCTGCCTTACAAGAAATAACCAGTTTAAACAATTACTGGACGGAAAAAAAGTAAGACAAATTTTACTATTTGTGTTCTTCGTATTTCAATACGGGATTTTACCTCGTGCAACAAAGTAAATTGGAATACCATGTGCTTATAAAAAAATCTGATAAGTAAAACCAAGTTACTTTCTTGAATAACTAGTCAATTTTTTATATAGCGGTAAAAGCCATTACTTGATATTTTGCATTTTCAGCCTACACAGAAAGGCAAACGGACTTATTGGAAAAAAAGAGTTCCAGATGCGAACAAAAGTACAAATAATTTGTTAAATTAATTACCCAATAAGCCGGATTACTAAAATCGTTGAAAAACATCTTGCTCAACAGAAGGCAAACGATGAAAAACATCTTGCTCTACAGAAGGCAAACGATAAAAAACATCTTGCTCAACAGAAGGAATTTCAGTCGCAGCAAATGAGTTTGTTGAAATATTTTGAGGAAAAGAATTGAGCACAAAAGCGAGAAGATAGAAAATCTTTAGACGAACAATTGATTGGGATAAAAAATTTACAATTAGAGCAACAGACTCAATCAGAGAGAAAATTTGAACAGCTGGCACAAGCAATGATAAATACGACGAATGACGACAGCGACGTGTTCAACCAAAATGCAATATGGTCAGCTATAGAAACCTTCAACTATGTGTTTGAAGAGGACCTAAACTTCGAATCCTGGTACCGTCGATATCAGGATTTTTTCGACATTGATTGTAGCACATGGTCGGAAAAGAAAAAGGTTTGTTTAGTTCTTCGTAGACTAGGAACGGCAGAGCATACAAAATTTGTCAGTTATATTCTGCCGAAGAAAACGGGCGAACTATCTTTCAAGGAAACCATTAAAATGTTAATGGAACTATATTGCCCCAAAACAAGTTTATTCCACAAAAGGTAGAAATGCATGAACCTAACGCGAAAAGAAAGCCAGAATTACTCAACGTTTGCTTCGATCGTCAATAAACATTGTGACGACTTTAAGTTATCATCCTTGACAACGGACAATTTCAAAGTATTAATATTTGTTCAAGGGCTCGTCTCGCAAAACGATGCAGAGTTAAGAAGACGTGCAATAAGCAAACTTGAAACCAAGCCAAATTTAACATTGCAACAACTGGCCGAAAGCTGTCAACGACATATTTCCGAGAAAAAGGAAGCTAAAGAAATAGAGGAAGCAGCAAATTCTAATTTAAAAATGTTCGTCGTTTTTCAAAAAAATCATACTCTTCGAAAAAAAAATTCAGGAAGGATTTGCCTCAAAGGTTGGATGAAAAATTGCCAAACCACCCTTGTTTGCGTTGCAGGGACATACATTGGTACCAGAAGTATCCTTTTAAACGAAAAAATTGTGACAAATGCCATAAAATGGGACACAAAGCCTCACATTGCAGAAGTAACACTAGAAAAAAAGTTACATAAAAACAACCAGAATTAATGGTAGCAACCTAAACATACGAAAGTATGTTACGGTAAAAATGAAAAATCAAGATGTTAAACTACAGCTTGATTCAGGGTCTGATCTATCAATTATTAATATTAATACCTGGAAAAAGATCGGCAGACCGACTATGCTACGCACAGATAAAGTGGCTCGATCGGTAACCGGAGAGAAAATAAACTTTGAAGGTGAAGTCATTTCAAAAGTGACACTAAAAAATAAGAAATTAAAATTACGCATGTTCGTAATGAAAAATGCAGGAAACTTGTTCGGTACAGATTGGATTCAGCAATTCCAGCTCTGGGATTCGCCGATAAGCGCCTATTGTCAACGAATAGAGAACCTTTCGGCTGAAGCAGAAAAATTGAAGAAGGATTTGAAAAAGTCATTCCCCAAGGTGTTTTCTAATGAATTAGGACGCTGTACTAAAATGAAGGCGAGTTTTGAACTAATTGAAAATAAAAATCCCGTTTTTAAGAGAAAACGAAGTGTACTATTTGCCTCACTTGAAAACATTAATGCAGAAATAGACCGGTTGGCGGAGAAAGGTATTTTAACACCAGTTGACTACTCGGAATGGGCGGCCCCAACCGTCTACGTGAAGAAAAAAATCTAGAGAGATCAGAGTGTATGCCGATTTCTCAACCGGTTTGAACGATGCGCTGAAAGATCATCACTATCCTCTGCCGACTACAGAAGAGGTTTTCACAAAATAAAACGATGGAAAACCGTTCTCAAAAATTGACTTGAGTGAAGCCTATCTGCAAATACATGTAGAGGAAGATAGCTCTAAGCTTCTCTGTATTTCGACACACAGAGGACTACTAAAGTTCAATCGTCTCCCTTTTGGAATTAAAGTGGCCCCGTCGACACGATATTGAGCGGGCTCGATTTTTCGATCGGCTACCTTGACGATATCTTAATGAAAAGTACAAACGTCGGGGAGCACCGTGAGCACATAAACAAAGTATTCGAAAGGATAAGCGATTTTGGTTTTACACTCAAGGAGTCAAAGTGTGAATTCTTTCTAGAAGAGATCAAATACTTGGGACATGTCATTGATAAGAATTGAAGACGTCCCGACCCATAAAGATCTATAGCCATCAAGAATATGCCCGAACCGAACAACGTTACCCAACTGCAAAGCTTCCTGGGTCTCGCAAACGAATTACGAAAACTTTATTCCCAGTATGCACAAATGGTGAGCCCCCTTAAATGAGTTACTTAAGAAAGATTGTAAATGGGAATGGTCCGCCGACTGTCAATCTGCATTCGACAACCTAAAAACGAAGTTAACTTCAGAATTATTTCTTACTCATTTTAATCCAGAGCTAAAAACTATTGTTGCAAGTGACGCCAGCTCCTACGGCGTTGGGGCGTGCATTTTGCATCAAATGCTGGATGGCTCGATGAAACCCATCGCGCACGCTTCAAGAACTTCACTTCCTGCAGAGAAAAATTACTCTCAGATTGAAAAAGAAGCGTTGGGTATTGTGTTCGCAATGACCAAATTTCACAGGTATCTACACGGCCGTCATTTTATCCTACAAACAGACCATAAGCCACTTATCACCATCTTTGGATCCAAAAAAGGCTTGCCAACTTACACAGCAAACCGCTACAGAGATGGGGTACAATTCTGTTAAATTATGACTTTGAGATGGAATTTTTACCGTCAAAAAGACTAGGACACGCAGATGGTTTATCGCGGCTAATCCCAAAGTACACGGAACCGCTCGAGGATACAGTTATAGCATCCCTTCGGTCTGAATATGACTATAGTAAAGTACTGTGTAACACAATAAGAGAGCTGCCAGTCACACTTGGCGATATACAAAAAGAGGCAAGAGAAGATAATTTTATTATCGAAATTAAAAATAAATTACAAACAGACGATGAGCAAACGGTAGAAGCTTTTTCAGTCTGTTGCGAAACATTATTATACCGGGAGCGAGTAGTAATCCCAGCTACGCTAAAAAAAATAAGGGGCACCCCGGAGCGACACGCATGAAGAGCCTAATGAGATCTTATGTGTATTGGAAAAACATGGACAGGGACATAGAGACGAAGGTGAAGGCCTGTGCGGGATGCGCGTCGACAGCGAAAGCACCACCTATTCAGTACTGTCCATGGCCAAAGGCAGAGCGACCATGGTCCCGGATTCACATAGATTTCGCGGGGCCATTGGAAGGCTTCTACTATTTAATTATAGTCGACAGCTACTCAAAATGGCCAGAAGTTGTTAGATATAAAAACCCAATAACGGATGTCACGATATACGCGTTGCATGAACTGTTTGCCCGATTCGGAGTGGTGGACGTTGTTGTATCAGACAATTTGTTGATACCTTGAAGAGAGCGTTGAAAAAATCGACGGGTACGCCAAGAGAAAAGGCACTCCAGCAGTTCCTTCAAGTGTATAGAATTACACCCAACGAGAACACACCATCCCAGGTACCATCTGCGGAAGTAATGTTTGGAAGAAAAATAAAGTCGGTATTCGACAAACTTTTACCAAAACAGGTGAAACCGACCAACATTACGGCACCAAAGAAGAGGTACGGGGATGGAGAGGTATTCTTCCAGGAACACCATGGAAACAAAACAGTGTGGGAAGTGGGAAAGGTACAAAAAAGATTGGGGCGGATGGTGTACATTGTAGAGGGTCCTAGAGACACATGTAAAAAACACAGTAACCAAATGCGTCGTCACATGTCGGACGACCCAGGGGAAGGCCCATCGGATCAGAGTGAGACCATCATGGAAGATCTATACGGCGCATTTGAGCTGCCAACACCAAAAACGCCTCCGGAACAGAGACGTTCATCAAGAAAACGTAGATTAACCGGGAGTTTCGAGGTGAATCCTAAGGAAAAGATATACCTTGAGATTCCGGGGGAATGCGTTTCGGAAGGGGGGGTGTTGTGGGTGAACCTACCTACCCTTAAGTAATAACTAAATGGTAGCAACCTGCTACCATAAATACCGGCTTTTGCCGGGAGAACATTTGTAGTACATTTAGGCACTAGCACTGCCAACACTGACTTGTGTATAATTTCTCTGTTCAATACAATTCATTATTATTATCTCTAAACCTGTTGTTCTTTTATTTCAGTGTTGGTACCCCTAAACGGGTTCACAACAACGCGATAGCATGGACAGATGTTACGGTCAAAGGGGCAAGTTATTAAGCGAAGAAGTAAGTGAGTGGGAATGAGGATGCAATACCTCTCTCCCAGCTACAAAAAAAAAAGAGAAAAGATTTTCATAGCGAGGGATCATTACTTATCTAGGCCAAAAGCTCTATTGAAGACGAACACGTCGTAGTCTGTAGGGAAGCAGTCCTGTGGTAATGTGTTCAGCGAGTGAGATGTTCTTGAGTTTAATGAGATGTACCTATAAAGTCGAGGCAGAGGGAGGCGAACTGACTAGCTCACACGAAAAGGTAGGCTATGGGGAGACATTTCTTACGGGTGACATTAAGTAGCGTGTTACTCCAATGATTGTGGTCTTATTGTGATCGTAGGCGTCGTCATATGTGTGGAATCTTCCGCCCCCGCATGTGTTAGAAGTAAAATACCTATTCTTACATCTCTTTGCAGTAATGGACGGAAGAGCGATACTAATACAGTTGCTACTAGCAATGGCCACTGAAGCATGGATACGGTCTTCAAAAAGACCAGTCAAGTGATTCCAACCAAATCCAAGTGGGTTATCGATCTGAAACCCTATGATTTATTGTTAGATTGGGATTAAAGCTGGGACGGGCCAGGGTTCGAGTCGCACAGAAATATGCGCATAATTATTTCGATTTCTGAGTTTTCTATGGAAAGTAATAATTGTGGAATATCAGGCGAGGGAAATGAGTAACAAGAACTCATTTCCCTCGCCTGATATTCCACAATTATTGAAGGGGTGCAATTATTGCAAACTATGCAGAGGAGTGCAGTAGAAAGAAAGGCGTTTAGTGTAACATTCGGTACAGACAATCTGAAGGATGAGGAGAAAATAGGCGCGGAAGAGAAGGGGCAAATGGTAAAAGCACAGGTTGCCAAGGAAGGTGTTATTAAATATGACGATGTTAGAGTTAGCTAAAAATAAAGGTAGCATAAATGAACTAGTCGACAATTTAAGGTATTTAAGATAAAGAGAGAGAGAGAGAGGGAGAGAGAGAGAGAGTTGATAAATACATCTGAGACTGTGTTAACAGAATTACGGGAGCTGGATGAATTTATCCAGTAATATTCCCAGCCAATGACTATTACCAATAAATTACGCTAGACGAGGTAATCCTCGATAACGTTATTCGAGCAAATTAGGTCGTAACTTAATATATTCTCGCTAGGACACCTGGTTCCGAGTATAGAGATCCACGGCTATTAAAAACAAGTGTTATTCAAGATACAGCTCGAGTTGCCACTTCATCTGAGTCTGCCGGCTCTGACCCGGCTTATACTTTCGGCGGTGATACGGTTCTTGGCTAAGATCAAAGTGTAGTATCTGTTCTGATGGATACTACACCCCATAAACTGGTATTGTCTTGGCCTTCGGGGCTTGATTTACGCCGGTCAATGGGTCGGTCCTGCGCAGTTCTAGGAGGTCCACCCTCCCAGGCTTTGCCTCCCTTTTTTGGGGAGGAGTAAGTTTATTGCTTACTGTCTGAGGCGCCCCTACCGGGGAATGCCGACAAGGGCTGCGCAGGCAATTTTTAATGGCCAGAGTGCTCACTTTCTCGGGCGCTGGCTTTTCAAGCTCCACTTTCCCGACCTTGGGTCACATCTTACTTGTGGGAGTAAGATAAAACTGGCCTTGTGTCTAACCTCCTGGAGAGGAGGTAAATAAATACTCAAGGAGGCGAACGAAACAAAATATATTGGTCTTCTGGTCGACTTGTCCTTCAAACCATCTAAACAGTGCATCCAGGCTGTAAATAACGCAAGGAGCACCCTATTTTTCATTGGACGTTCTTTCTGCAAACTCACTGCTAAAATATTTCTTCCACTTTATGTCTCCCTTGTCAAACCACTGTTAGAGTATGGTGTCTAAGTCACTGTTCTATATCGAAGACTGGCTACTCAAATGGAGCATAGACTATGGGATCTGCCCCACGAAAACCGACTCAAAAAGCTTAAACCTTTTCTCCCTTGAGGGCCGACGATTACGCAGTGATCTAATTATTACCTACAATCTCCTCGATGGCCATTACAATCTCCATAAGCACCTATTATTCACCCCTGCTTCAGAAAAAAGTCTATGCAGGCATTGCCAGAAACTGTTTCACAGCTGATTTCGATTGAACTGGAGGAGGGCCGCTTTCTTAATAAGAATCTCTGGATCATAGAATAGACTTCAAGGTGAATTTGGGCGACTGTATCCTCTTATGTGTAAATTTTTACCATCTTTTCCATACATGGCAACTAAAACATGCTTTATTTATTTTTTAAATAATCGAATTGAATTGAATACCGGTCGACCCGATATAGGAACTGTAAAATATTAGAGTGCTTTGGGTTGTATTACTTACAAGTTCTTGGTCTTTTGGCTCAGATCAAAGTGTAGTATTTGTTCCGATGGATACTGCACCCCATAGACTGGTATTGTCTTGGCCTTCGGGGCTTGATTTACGCCGGTCTATGGGTCTGTCCTGTGCAGTTCTGGGAGGTCTACCCTCCAAGGCGTTGCCTCCCCTCTTTGAGGAGGAGTAAGTTTATTGCTTACTGCCTGAGACGCCCCTACCGGGGAATGCCGACAGGGGCTGCCCAGGCAATTTTTAAACCTCGCTTTCCCGACCCGACCTTGGGTCACATCTTACTTGTGGGAGTAAGATAAAAACTGGCCTTGTGCCTAACTCCTGGAGAGGAGTAAATCAATACTTACAAGTTGATGTTGATGTTGATGTTGATGTCTGTTCTCCTCTTAGGCAGGAAGAGTACGTTCGCAATATATCAGGTAATGAACTTATCTATACCTTACTTTGCATGAAACTAAATTAAACTAAATATTACCCACATTACGATTCCTTACTTTAGCAGCTGTGTTATAAAGTTCATAATGATCGATTAATTATTTGAGGAGTGAATCCTATACATAGAAATATATAAACATGTACCTATTTGTATATAGAGATATTAAAGCCAAATATATAGCCCTAAATCAAGCCATAACAAAGTTTATGTTATTAAACAATGACAAGGCAAGAAAAGTAAGACCCATTTATGAGAGGGATAACTCTAAATTGCGTTTGTTTTAATTGTTTTAGGGAAACAAGGGTGGAATTAAGAGACATTGTCAGATAGTAATATTGATGGATACCTTTGCTTTGAGGCTAACAATGTCGCTGTCCCCTTGGCTTTCCCTTATTATATCCTACTAGTGTTGCTAAAGGCGATCAGTGTATCTGACAGGGTCTGGAGAGTGGCCATACCATAAGAAAGGAAAGGAAATTATGAAGGTTGTGCGAAGGGAGAGAACCCACCAAGACGATAAAAATCATACTTCCGTTGTGTGTGGTAGGGCGGTCTTTGCGATCCTCCGCATTGCGTGTGTCTATTTCGTATCCAACATATTATCAAGCTTTAAAAAATTAAACGATAAATAATCGTTTACAGGATGATTTAAGACTGTGAACATTCATATTAAGGAAATTATCTGAGAAAATATTAGAGATAATACCCGAATTAAAAAAGATAGAAAAGACAAGTTCGACTTGGGAAACTATATATGAGCCCATAATGCATCAATCGACAAAGATATCGTCGTTAATAACAACAACAGTGATAATATCAGTTTGTTTGTTTTGTTTTTTTTAATTTTCTTATCTTTTTGTTTTTTCTGGGGATTGGGCATCCTACCGGATGGCAGACATTCACCTGCTATTCTAGAGACTCCAACCGATACATCTTTTTAAGATTCCTACCGTCTCTTTAAGTGCAGTTGTTTGTATCTCTCTTGCACTTGGTTCACCGGGTATATTCACCAGGTAATTTTTGAAATTCTTTTTCATGAGTCCGATTGCTCCTATAATTACTGGAATGATCGAGATCTTCAATAAGATTCCAATTTCATTTCATGTCGTACATAAGACCTTGGTATTTAGTTATCTCTCTCTTTCACTCTCTCTCTCTCTCTCTCTTTCACTCTCTCTCTCTCTCTCTTACAAACTCTTGCTCTTTCTCTCTCTCTTTCTCTCTCTCTTTCTTTCTCTCTCTCTCTCTCTCTCTTTCTTTCACACTCTCTCTCTCTCTCTCTGTTTAACCTGATTTCAACTAGGGTTGCTACTTTAATGATGGAGAACTGCATAAGATTCAACCATGGCTACTGAGAAGGTATAAAAACAACTTTAATCAAGCGCGATAAGTTGGCGGATGTGCGTAAGCGCTGGGGAAGTGCAGTATTTATTGGTGTTTCGCAGAAGTAGATCCAAAGCAATCGAACTGTGGAACTGCAGAGAACGTAAGACCAGCTGATTAAAAGCTGGTTAAAAGCTGCGATTAAACTAAAGCCAATACAAAATGACAAATGCTGAAAAAAATATTCTTTTGTTTTTGTTTTTTTCTGAGTTCAGAATTAATTTGTAAGGCGTGTTGCGAGATTACATACAAAAAAAAGTTGATTTTCTTTACATGTATAGGACTTATATGTATCCAATTCCTATGATATTGGTTGACAAACGGCGTGTTCAAAAAACACACAAGCCGCGTGAAATCACTTTAGAAATAAGAAAGTACACTTTTGTACAAACAAAGGCTCCCAGAGAAATATTCACAAAAATGCGAAAATAGTAGTCGTGCGACACTTCATGCGCTTGCGACCTTTTATCAAAATCATTCTGCGCGCTCAATAATCACTTTTTTGCGCACAAAGTAAAAATCACTTTTTTCCGGCCAAGCGTTAAGCATTAAGGCTCAGAATTTCAACATTCAATTCAGTAGACACAGTAGAGCCAGAAACAGCGTAAACTAACACAAGATATTGCGCTCTGCTAGTCTCCCTATCCTTTGGGTCTAGGGAGCGCAAATAACACATCATGCTTACTGAAGTTTATTTACGCATGCACACAGTGACAAAGGCAACACACACAATGCCTTATTATCTCACACTATTACGCGCATATAAAGACTTACAAGAAAAAAATATGCACACATATACGTATAACACTGGTTACTATACTCCATCGAACTTTCTACAATATGAGAACTCAACTTTTCAAACAAACAATTTTTCACATAAAATAACTTTCAATTGTTTGCAAATATGTACATATATATATATATATATATATATATATATATATATATATATATATATATATATATATATATATATATATATTGCGTTCATTAAACATAGTTTTATCCCTATATCCATCATTAATGTTTTTATCCATTTTTTAATATTTCATAACATTTATCGCAATATCAATGCTCGCGTGCGTCTTAGCAGCTTTTCGAAGGGACGATATCGTCTACAACCTAGGGTCCACGCTCTTTACACACGTATAGTAGAAACCCGACCAACTATACTCATTAGTATGAATATATAAAAAATCTCACATATGATGACAAATAAATAAGACTGTTTCTTTGTAGTTCCACTACATGTTTAAAATAGACACTATTTTTCCAAGAAAAATGTTGTGCGACTTTACTCAGCGATGAATTGAAGTCTGGCTGTCAATTAAAAAGTAAATGACAAAAAGAGAAGGGTAATTATATGTCACTGTGTAATGTGGAATAAAATAAAAAGTAATAAACGAGATTAATAATTAAAAATATGTCCAGAAGAAAGTATTATTACGACGATTGAAATCACAAACGAAATCTATATACCTAAACAAGTATCGAACCAAGAACTCCAGACTAATTAAACGAAAATATAGAAAGAGAAATTAGAAGAAGAAAGAGAAGAAGAAGAAGAAGAAGAAGAAGAAATGGAAAGAAGAAGAAGAAGAAGAAGAAGAAGAAGAAGAAGAAGAAGAAGAAGAAGAAGAAGTGACAACGTTTTGGGGTGTCAGTTGTTTAACTAAATGTGGACGGACAAAATGAAAAACAGAATAAGAATCTCATAAAATGATATGCTTACAAGTCATACGTGGGTCATCATAAGGATAAAAACTGGAAGATGTCTGTCTGGGAATCATGGGAGAGACACTAATTGCCCCCCAGAGTCTTGCGGCAACTGATAATATCGCTTCTACTTGTGTTCTAGGTTAATTCCTCTGATGTAGGCTATTGTAGCAACGCCGATTTTGGCCGCATTCTATGGACACCACCGTTATTGAAAATTCCGCTTCCCTGAAGAAGACTGATGGTGTCGTATCGTCTTCGTTGACCAGCCTGGACAACCTCCACGTTGTGTTAATTGGCGAAAAGTCAAGACTGGGGTCTATCAGAGAACTGAACATCAATTGAAGGATGAGAAATACATTAAAACACAAACGAGGTATCGACATATATTATTAATATAAAATATAAGAATATATATTTCTGTGAAACTTTTAGTTATAATAGCTAAAAATCTTTCGCTAATTGGTGCTTAGTACCTCTGTGTTTTATTTACTCCTCCCCAGGAGTTAGGCACAAGGCCAGTTTTATCTTACTCCCACAAGTAAGATGTGACCCAAGATCGGGTCGGGAAAGTGGGGTTTGAAAAGCCACCGCTCGAGAGGTGAGTACTCTGGCCATTAAAAATTGCCTGGGCAGCCCCGTCGGCATTCCCCGGTAGGGGCGCCCCAGACAGTAAGCAATAAACTTACTCCTCCCCAAAGAGGGGAGGCGAAGCCTGGGAGGGTGCACCTCCTAGAACTGCACAGGACCAGACAACCCCCAATTTAGGCTCCAACTTCGACTCGTTAAGTTACTGGACAGTCGATGGTTAGGTTTTCGGATGGACGAGGAGAATGGCACCCAGTTCTCCGAGCGAAGTAAGTTAATTCTCTCGGGCGGACTAAAGCGGAAGTTTTTTTCCCCTGAAACTAAGAAATAAGAACTGATTTCTATTCATTAGAACTGAATAAAATTGCGCTTGTCGAGCATTATAATAATTGACAATGTTATGCCAACCTCAAACATTGATCTCTTTACTCACCGGAGTGCAGACCCGAGCGGGGTTTCTCCTCTCAATCTGTATATATCTCCTTCTGCTAGTCCGACTTTACGGTTTCTCATGGGTCACAGTATTCTCGCACTGAGCTCACCTCAGCTGCCTAATGACAGCTGGCGATAGCGGTTAACTCCTAACTTTCAGCCACCGCTTGCTATGTTAGAAATGGAAACAGCATTATTTCGGAAAATTAAAAACAATATTTTTACCAGTGCGTGTTACCTTTCAGTCTCTGAATTTTTGCATCGTCGTACTCTGTGTGGGGACCAAATATATAATAGCGAACCAATCTTTCGCAATCCTGCACTGGGACCGCCACTTTGTCACACAATGACAACAACTGATAACGAAAAACTTGTGATAGATAGTTCTTTGGCATGTTATGTCATTGGTAAAATCACGCCTCATGGCTGATCTGGATGGCAATAAATATTTTTAAAAAGTTCACTAAACGATAAATGGCATTTTACTTTCAATTAGCGAGTGTACCGAAGTCGGGTGGGAAGGACACTTAAATACCATGGAAATGTCCGCATATTTTCAACAGGTTGTGGAGCTGAAGCACATTAGGAAAATTTGTACTCCAAACCCGGAAAGCTAAAGAGTTGAGTGTCGAAATTAAAAAATAACTTAGCTAATAGAAGTTTCGATAGCGCCCATGTACAAGTCGGGATGTGTTAAAAATTAAAATAAGGGAAATTATTTATTTTTTTATGATAATTTTCTCTGCCAGTGACAGGGATAATTATATGGCTAGAATTTAGACGCCTTATCGCACTGAGAAAGTGGAGGTGAGGAGGTAATAATTAATTAAAATAAAGGATACATGCCATTTTTCTTTCACCGATTCCCAAACCGTCGCCAAATTAAACGGAAAAATATCAATTATTTAACAAGAGGCAATTCTTCAGACAGGAATTTAGAACCAGGGGAGTTCTGATGCACAACCAAAATTGGCCTATCAGAGAACGATTGAATTAATTGGGTAAATGGAGTCGTATCATTCCATCCAAAAGGGGTCGAAATTTTTTTTAAAAACTTTTTTATTATTTTATCATTTTATAACGCGTTTCAAACATCTTGACTCTCTTCAGATATTCTTTCCATTTGATATATATAATTATAAATATTTGTTTTTGTG
>OY744550.1:18102322-18119822 GCA_963556195.1 Sepiola atlantica | reverse complement strand
AAAAAATCAATATATAAAAAAAATTCATATGTAAATGAGAATTCAAAATTCATATATAGATAAAAAAATGTATATATATAGATAAAAAAATATATACATATACATAAATAAAAAATCAATATATAAATATATATAAAAAGTAAATATATAACCATAAATAATCAATCAATATATATATAAATAAATAAATAAATAAATAAATAAATACATAAATAAAAAATAAAAAATCAAAAATAAATAAATATACACATACACATGTACACTTACACACATGCATACGCACACACTCACATACTTATATGCATGTGCATACATATACATATATATATATATATATATATATACATATATATACATTAAATACACACTCACACACACACAAACACATGCATGTGTAAATAAAAAATTATCAATATATAAATATAAATAAAAAATTAAAAGATCAATATATAAATAAAAATCAATATATAAATTTCTATATAAATAATAAATAATTAAATAAATAAATAAAGATTTGAGAAATAAAATTTAAAAATTAAAAATTTAAAAATATTAAAAAATATATAAAAATAAATAAAAATAATATATAAAAAAATATAATATATAAATAATATTATATAAAAAAATAATAATAAATAAAAATAATATATAAAAAAAATAATATATGAAAAAATAATAATATATAAAAAAATATAAAGATATAAAAAAATTATTATATTAAAAAAATGTAAAAATATAAAAAATATAAAAAAATTTAAAAATTTAAATAAGAAAGAGGGAAAAAATGGAGAAAGGAAAAAGGGTTGTGATCAGGTTCGTAGAACGAGAAGTCTGCAGTGGAAGTGTGTAAGTGTCTGAAAAATGTATGTAGGGTTCTAAGAAGGCTTAAGTCACTCGATCCATCCAATAGATAAGGAGTGCTTGTTTACGATGTATACAGCCCTTAAAAACCTCATCGCGTACATTTAAACATCTGGTGTTTGGGTTCATGATGGCCTTAAAAATATGGAACTTCTCAGCATTACACAAATGGCAAACATTAGATATAGGTGAATAAATGGGTTTTCTCTCTATGATTTTCCAATTTATAGAAAAGGGAGTTCCTTCTTCTTTTAGTTCCCAAATTCGTTTAGCCAAAGATGTGTTTGCGCGATCTTTGTATCTAAAGGAATATAGGTGTGAATAATACCTTTGTTTAAAGGAACCTTGTGTCATGCCGTAGTATACATCTGTACTGTTATCAGTTTGACTCGTAACCGCGGCTTTGTATACAACTGAGTCAATTATAGAGCAAATATTTTAACTAAAAATAAGGCTTTCATTACTCTTAAGGATCATAAAGATAGTTTTAATATTAGGCCCTCTTGCAGACTCATAAACCCAGCAAAAAGTGATATTAGTCTAGTTAGTAAAAGTATTGTTAAAAGCATAGTTAGCAAAATTAAACTTAATTCAACACTCAGCCTGTGGGAAAACACTAATTCTGTATTAATATGGTTTAGGAATATTAAAGATAAAAATTTATGTAAATTCACACAATTTGACATAGTAGACTATTACCCCTCAATTACAAAAGATATCCTCGATAAAGCTCTTAACTACGCACTAGATTACACAGATATAAGTCAGTTAGAACGAGATACCATCCTAAATGCCAGACAAACCCTTCTTTTCTTCGAGGGAAGGGCCTGGGTAAAGAAATCAGATCCTGAGGACCCCTTTGACGTTGCAATGGGCGCCCACGATAGTGCGGATATATGCGACCTGGTAGGACTTTATATCTTACACACACTCAAAATTAAGTTTCCCGACCACTTCATCGGATTATACCGAGATGACGGGGTCTGCCTTTCACACAATAAAAACGGACAAATACTAGATAAATTTAGGAAAGACCTCATTCAAACCTTCAAAAGTTTAGGCTTTAAAATCACTATCACTACTAATTTAAACCAAATAGATTTCCTCGATTCTACTCTTAACCTCGAAAATAACACTCACAAACCCTACCATAAACCGAATGAATCACTCCAATATATCCATAAAAGCTCATGCCATCCACCATCAATCCTCAAAAACCTTACTAAAAATATAAGCCTTAGAATTTCAAACCTCTCCTCCAATTATGAAGTTTTCACACAGGCCGCTCCATATTATAATAAAGCCCTCCGCGACAGCGGATTCCACGATGGAATCTCATACATCCCAAACCAGAATATTCCACAGAACAACAACCGCAAAAGGAGGAGATCGATTATCTGGTTTTCGCCACCCTTCTCCAGCAGAACAAAATCAAGAGTAGGTCATATTTTTCTCTCATTATTAAACAAACATTTCCCTCCAACAAACAGTTTACATAATTTTTTTAATAAAAACACCATCAAGGTCAGCTACTCAACCATGCGGCCTATAAGGAGTTACATCACCAAAGAACAAAGCACGGCAGTCGACACCGGATGCTCATGCCAAAATAAAAATTCTTGCCCCCTCGAGGGAAATTGTAAAGTTGACTCAGTTGTATACAAAGCTGTGGTTACGAGTCAAACTGATAACAGTACAGATGTATACTACGGCATGACACAAGGTTCCTTTAAACAAAGGTATTATTCACACCTATATTCCTTTAGATACAAAGATCGCGCAAACACATCTTTGGCTAAACGAATTTGGGAACTAAAAGAAGAAGGAACTCCCTTTTCTATAAATTGGAAAATCATAGAGAGAAAACCCATTTATTCACCTATATCTAATGTTTGCCATTTGTGTAATGCTGAGAAGTTCCATATTTTTAAGGCCATCATGAACCCAAACACCAGATGTTTAAATGTACGCGATGAGGTTTTTAAGGGCTGTATACATCGTAAACAAGCACTCCTTATCTATTGGATGGATCGAGTGACTTAAGCCTTCTTAGAACCCTACATACATTTTTCAGACACTTACACACTTCCACTGCAGACTTCTCGTTCTACGAACCTGATCACAACCCTTTTTCCTTTCTCCATTTTTTCCCTCTTTCTTATTTAAATTTTTAAATTTTTTTATATTTTTTATATTTTTACATTTTTTTAATATAATAATTTTTTTATATCTTTATATTTTTTTATATATTATTATTTTTTCATATATTATTTTTTTTATATATTATTTTTATTTATTATTATTTTTTTTTTTTATATAATATTTTTTATATATTATATTTTTTTATATATTATTTTTATTTATTTTTATATATTTTTTAATATTTTTAAATTTTTAATTTTTAAATTTTATTTCTCAAATCTTTATTTATTTATTTAATTATTTATTATTTATATAGAAATTTATATATTGATTTTTATTTATATATTGATCTTTTAATTTTTTATTTATATTTATATATTGATAATTTTTTATTTACACATGCATGTGTTTGTGTGTGTGTGAGTGTGTATTTAATGTATATATATGTATATATATATATATATGTATATGTATGCACATGCATATAAGTATGTGAGTGTGTGCGTATGCATGTGTGTAAGTGTACATGTGTATGTGTATATTTATTTATTTTTGATTTTTTATTTTTTATTTATGTATTTATTTATTTATTTATTTATTTATATATATATTGATTGATTATTTATGGTTATATATTTACTTTTTATATATATTTATATATTGATTTTTTATTTATGTATATGTATATATTTTTTTATCTATATATATACATTTTTTTATCTATATATGAATTTTGAATTCTCATTTACATATGAATTTTTTTTATATATTGATTTTTTATATATTGACTTTTTATTTATATTTTGATTTTTGAATTTTTATATGATTTTTTATATGATATTTATTTATTTATATATTGATTTATTTATATTTCGATTTTTATATTTACATTTATTTTTATTTTTATTTATTTTTTATGTATTATTTTTATATATATTATATATTTATATTTATATATTTTTTTATTTATATTTTTATATCTTTATATTTTTATATATTTATATTTTTATTTATATTTTTATTTACATTTTGACTTTTGATTCTTTATTTACATATTATGATTGTATTTATATATTGAATTTTTCATTTATATATTGATTTTTATTTTTTTATATTTTTTATATTTTTTCTATATAGAGATTTTTTATTTATATATTGATTTTTTATTTATATATATCTTATTATTTATATATATTTTATTATTTATATAGAATTTTTATTTATATTTGTTATCTATATATTGATTTATTTATATATTGATTTTTCATTTATATATTGATATTTTAATTATATATTGATTGATTTTTTATGTATATATTGATTTTTTATTTATGTATTTATATATTTATCTATATTTATATTTTTTATTTATATATTTAACTATATTTATGTTTTTACTTTGAATTGAGAATTATTAATTGAAATGATCGTAATTCATAAAAACATATATATACATTTTATATAATGATAAATAGTTACCTCCCCTTTTTTTAGATTATTTAATTAATTAGAGTTGCGTACCTTAATTAATTATTTTTCTACATATATATATATGAAAATAATATATATAAATATAAAAGTAATATTTTATTATTATAAATTTAATTTTTTTACTTTTCCACTCCTTTCTTTCTTTCTTTCTTTCTTTCTTGCTTTACTTCTAAATATAGAATCTTTTAACGGCTTTTCTGTCCTAAGCGTTCCTCGTCGGCTCTCCATTTCAAAATTCGGTGTACACAGCGTTTCATAACAGTTGGATGTTTTTTGAAGAAATTCCATCATTTACTATTTCAGACTATGCTGAAGACGACGTGAATCGGGAATTCAACCCGTTTCTTGTCAGAAACCACTGGTCCATGTCTGATTAAAATCTGTATTTAAAAATAAATATATATATATATATATTTCTCTTTTTTGTTATTTTTCTTATCTTTCTGTTTTTGCTGGAGATGGGGCATCCTACCGGATGCCAGACATTCATCGGCTATTTCAGACACTCCAGCCTAGAGATTTTTTTCAGATTCTAACCGTCCTTTTAAGTGTAGTTGTTTGTATTTCTCTTGCACTCGGTTCACCGGGTATACTCGCCAGATAGCTCTTGAAATTCTTCTTCATTAGTCCTGTTGCTCCTATAATTACTGGTATGATGGAGATTTTCCTAAGATTTCAGTTTCTTTTCATGTCGTACATAAGACCTTGGTATTTCGGAATCTTTTCAGTTTCTGCTCTGTTCGATCCTGCATCATTATGGACACTGACTTCAACTAGGGTTGCTACTTTCTCCCTTTTGTCCCATATTACGATGTCAGGTTTAACAGCTCCGTTTTCTAGAACTGTAGCTGTAGGGATTGCATAGTCATAGTGGATTGTGTATAACTTATTTCCAACTGTTCTTTCTGATATATGCTCCCAGGACTTGCTGCTACACTGGATATTCAACTTTTTACAAATAGTCCTGTGAAAATATATATATATATATATATATATGTGTGTGTGTGTGTGTGTGTGTGTGTGTGTGTGTGTGTGTGTGTGTGTGTGTGAAAAAGACAAACGGTTAAAATGCATGAGAAAAACAAAAACAAGAGATTTAACCGGGTTCGTTTGTATGAACGAACGTCTTCAAAAATAAAATACAAAATTAAAAAAAGAATAAGAAAAAAGAAATCAAGAAGAATATGTCACCTACTTGTCAAATCATATTTCAATGTCGCTAAAAATGTTCTCATATGGTTCAATCGGATCATCTTTTCCTTCTCCCATGTGTGTGTCTTCAAAATAAAATTGTTTCCAAATTTTTAGTTTCTGAAGACGTTCGTTAATACGAACGAAACCGGTCAAATGTCTCGTTTTTGTTTTTCTCCTGCATTTTAACCTGTTTTCCGTTTGTCTTTTTTCATACATTTTGTCTACCACGGCATTTCATTTTCATGACTTATCGTGCACCTTACCCCATATATATATATATATATATATATATATATAATATATATATATATATATATATATATATATATATATATATATATATATATTATGTACGAAGGAGTCACCGTTTATGAAAGTCCATAAGCCACTCGAGTATGAGGCTTGATAAGTTTGTTGGGGGACAGGGAAACAACAAGGTGAGGATTGGTCACAATGGTTGAGAAAAGTCAGAATTAAGTTATTTAATAGGACGGCTCTATAAACAAAAAATTAACATTCGACTGTAAAGTTACCACGCTATAGTCAGCTGGGTAGCATTCCCGTGGTATTGTGTTTTACAGACGGCTAGTTCTCAGAAAGAAACTTCGCTCATGGAAGTTTCGTTCAGTTTAGTTTTATTTACACACAGGGTGAAAGAAAAATTATTTATAGTGGTTGTAGATAGAGCAGTCTTTGTTGTAAATAATTTACAAGAGGACCATAGACTAGAGCTCAGTCGAGTACCTACTATGAACGTAATGATATATATATATATATATATATATATATATATATATATATTATCAAAATCTGTTAGAAAAGAAACCAATTGAGTGCTCGATCGTATGTTTTGTGAGAAGTAATATAAATTATTTTTGTTTAAAAACTATACGTTATACTTTCTGTTAGGCAGAACCAGAATGTAATTGCTACGGAGGTGCGACACTATGTCGTTTAAAAAAAAAAGATAAAAAATAATTGTCTATTATCCTGATGAAGATTCCTGTGTGAATCGAAAATTTGAATTTTAAATAAATACTGTTTATTTAAAAAAAGAAGTTTCTACATTTTACTGGTTTCTAAAACCGTTTCAAATCATATATATATATATATATATATAACATACATATATATATAATATATATATTTTACTGGTTTCAAAACCGTTTCAAATCATATATATATATATATATATATATATATATATATATATATAAATATATATATATATATATATATATATATATATATATATATATATATATATATATATATATATATATATATATATATATATATATATATATATATATATATATATATATATATATATATATATATATATATATACTGCTTAACTATAAATATAACTTTATTTCGTTCGTGGCCTATAAGACTAAAGCGAACGCTTACAGATCCAAGGTGTGTCTGTGAACAAGGTTCGCGCCCTGTGACTGTCCGAAATAATTATTTCCCTGCGCTGATGAGAGCCGTAAGCTTGAAACGACGTCGTACGTAGGTAAAATATTAAAAACATATAATTTAGTATTATATATATATATATATATATAGATATATATATATAGTAAGCTATGAAAATATATTTATGGCAATTAAGCTACACAGGGGCTCCCGCGTTTCATCCCCAGAGGGAATCTTCAGACTAAAATGCATGGAGTTATTTTTGCCGGGTGTTTTTATATACATGGCTAGCTAGTTAACCAATAAGATTTTTTGTTGTTCGCACAGCCAATTACTGGATTTCCCACGAACAAAAGTGTGGTTAGTGTTACTACCTATATCCTGTTCTATTGTTCTGTTTTCTATAGATTGGCTTATATCCTGTTTCCTTTGTTGTATCAATATAATGGGTGAATTTATTTTAATACGTGGTTTCCTGTTATTTCTATTTTAGGTTTTAATTTTTAAATTGATTGTTTTTTGTTTAGTTTAGTTTATTTACTTATTTGTTTATTTATTTATGTATCGTTAGCCTAAGGAAAATTTATTTCTCTTTAGACAGATGTTTTCTATCTCACTTCTACAGTTTAATAGATTTCGGGGATCTGTAAAGTTTAGGATTTCAATTTTTTCATTCAGACATAATCTACACGGGTCGTCTAAATTTCTACATGTACTGGCCTGTCGTATTATTTTCCATTTAATTATTGGTGAGCGTCCATTTTCTTTGAGCCTCCAATAATGGTTTGCTAGTGCTGTTTTAATTCGACGTTCTCTGTTTTTAAATGTGCTTTTGTGGTCATAATATCTTGTTTTAAAATCTAGGGAGGTCATACCTACGTAGTATTTCTTGTTATTAGGTCTTTCTTTGGCAAATATATGTATATATATATATATATGGCAAATATTGTGGGTTGGTATACAATACTTTTGATTAGGCATTTATTTTGTCGTGGACAAAGTGTACAATTTATGCAGTTACATCTTTTCTCTTCATTGCTAACTTTTTGATTTCTATTCGGGTGGTTACTATTAGTGTTTTGTTTATTTCCATTTGGATTGTTTATATTTTTGTTCTTCTTAGTGTCATGTTTGCTATATTTTTAACTTTTTATGTAATTTGTTATTTTTTCTTTCTCTCCGCTGTTCTCTTTCAGTATTTTGTTATTGTGTGCCTTAATTATTATTTCTAGGTTTTCGCAGCAGCTGTAGGATAGTTTAAGGTTATTTTTATTGAATATTTTATGAAGGAGATTGGTTATGGGGAAGTGTTTTTCAATCAGATTTAAGAATTGTTTTCCCAGTTTAGTTTTTAGCATCTGGTATAGGGCGGTGTATAGTAGATTATATTTATTTTCCTTTTATTTTTAATTTTATTATAATTATTAGTCTTTTGTTTCTTATATTTAATTTCGGTATCATGGTAACCACTATTTTTTAGAGCTGTATTGTAAATGTTGCTTGATTTTTTAAAAGGACTTTCGTCGCTAGAATTATTGATAAGCCTACGTTCGATAGAATTCGGAATATGTTTTATAATTGATGGGAGTGATTAAACTTTGGGTTTACGTATATTGTATTGGCGTTATCTTTTAGATATGGTTCGTAAGTATTTGTATTTAAGTTTAACGTGACGACTAGAAAGTTAGTTGTTTTTATGTTAGCCAGTACTTCTACTTTTAATCCTAGTTTTTTCATTTCCATATATATAATTTTCTTGACGTTTTCTCCCTTGACTTTGTTGGAATCTCTTATTATCGCTAATCGATCATCTCTATAAAGGCCGATATCTGTATTATCAAATATATTTGTGAGTGTATATAAAATGAATAACCCCACAAGATCTGATGCCTCCGCAGAGTCGAGGGCACCCATGCCAAAATCAAAGGAGTTTTTCATATTTGCTTTAATCCATTTTTCATCGTTATTGATTAAAACTGATCTCCTACATTTTTTAATGATGTGGATTTCATCCTTGGATATATCGGTATACATCTCGGCAAATTCTAGGGCGATGTTGAAGAGTTCTTCTGATATAGACGGGTAGAAGTCCACTATGTCAAATTGTAGGAAGGTACATTTGTTCTTATATATATATATATATATATATATATATATATATATATATATATATATGTTGTCTATTTTTAGTTAGTGGATATATAAGTCTTCTGGGTTTATTTCAATAATAAGGCCCTTGTATTCTCGTGTTTTAAGGAGTCAGTATTGCTTGGATGGTATTAAATCTACGGAAATGAGTAAAGACTATTAAATGGTGGCTTTGGTTAGGGTTAATATTCTGTTTATTTACTAATGGGGGAATTGGTTCAACAGGTTATATGTAAATTACTAAGAAGGTGTTATCTATTGTGCTTACAGTTAATTGAGTTTTTTTGTTTTCTGTTGAAAGGTTTGATTCTATTACTACATCTAACTATCTCAAGTTTGTAACTTAGGCATAGGAAACAGGGTGAATTTAGGGAACTGGTTTTCTAATAGTGTTCCATTTAACTATTGGTTTTTGATTTTTATTGGTTAGTTCCCAGTGGTATATAGAGAGTTAAGTTCTTTCTGAATAGACAACATTGTTGAATAAGCAGTTATAGCCCGTATATCTTTCTTTGAAAGTATTTCCAGCCATAACGATATAGTATTTTTTCTGTGTTGTGTTTTCTTTGGTTGAAATTGTGGTGTAGTAGACTGTTTGGGTTGTGAGGCGATTTTGCTGCAGATCGACATTCTGTTTTGTGTATGCAGTTGCAAGTCTTAATTTTTGTTTTTTTATCATTTAATTCAGTAATTTTTTTGCTGTTTCATATTTTTATTGTTGTGTTTTTAAAATTATTTTTCTAAGTTTTCACCACAACTCTAGCTCAATTCAAGGGTGTTTCTATTAAAGAGTTTATGTAGTATATTGTTAGGAGGGAAGTATAGGTTAATTAAATCTAGGAATCTATTACCAAGTTTAGTTTTAACAATATGATTAAATGGGGAGGTAAATCAAATGATCTTCCCACTTCTTTCATTTTGATTTTTATTGTTGGGCGTTGTAGGTTTAATGTGGGTGTTTTTGTATCCGCTCTTTTTAGTGGTTTATTGTAAAAAGGCTTATGTGCGTTAAAGACTGTCTCACTAGAGGCAGTTTTTAACGCACATAAGCCTTTTTAGAATAAACTACTAAAAGAGAGCGGACACAAAAACACCCAAATTAAATATATCAAACCTACAATATATATATATATATATATATATATATATATATATATATATATATATATATATATATATATATATATATATATATATATATATATACTACACTCAAAATATAATAAAGTAATAGAGTCCGAGTGTATTTAGAACATTTTATATTTTCCCAAACAATCGTTTTGACCTTGTTTATCAAAAAAGAAAGATATGTTCAATCGCTCTCATCAGTAGGAGTTGCTACATATTGAAAACCCGAAATTTGATTTTTTGCGGAAAATATAATTCTTTTTCTACTTAAGATAACTCCGAATGTATTTGAAATGTTTTGTTTTTTTTCATAAATATATTTATATGCAAATATTTCATTGGTATAAAACGGGGAGGGGGCAGAACAAAAAGCAAAAACTTGGTTAGTAATACCCTTCCAATACTTTCTAAATAATAGACCGTGCACTGTTTACCTGTTTATTAAGAATCCGAAAACAGGAAGGTCGTTCTCTAAATTGGAGTGGGATCTAAGTGGGAGAGAAAAGAGAACGGGGGATAGAGTTAGAGAATAGGTAGTGTTCTACCGAGATAAATACAATTTGGGGGAGGCCGAGGACAAAAAATTGAAAGCATGGAGGGTGCATCTTGGGTTATTACTATGAGCCAAAAAGCTCAGGAATTTAGTATAGTTTAATTGCAATATATTAGTGTCCATTCTACATACTTCTCTCTATATTCTTAATATTTAATTTCTTAATTTTCAATTAATCTAATATAGAATGTGATCAATATGTGTGTCAAATTAAACTAACATTATATTAAGCACTTTCTATCTTGGAATAATATTAATTTTGATATTTTGATATCAGAAGGTTTCATTCTGCGAATAGTATTCAGTTAGCAAACCTGTTAGTTTTCCGTTACATCGATATTAATTTTCACTTAATGATTATTCAACTAGCTTACCCATGTTTCGGCGTTGACCTGACAAGTATATTAACTAAAGAAATTCACGGCTCCAACGTTGAACTATCGAATTATTAGCTGCTTATAATTGTCCTGCGCGAACGCAGACCTTACGAAATTAATGTAAAACATATTTGTTGGTGAAGGGGGGGCATGTAAAACATTTCGCTAGGGGGGGGGTCTGCCACTTGAACTTATGAGGGGTGTTTAATTGCCAACCTGCGATTAAGGTTAATGTCGAAGAGTATTAATGCCTAGAAAAGACATGAGACCATTCGAATTCAATTTCCCCAAATTTAAAAGAAAACGAAAAACGACAAAAACATCGATACGAAAATTCATTTATTTGGGTTTTTTTCTGATTGTCCGGCGCGAATGGGACCCCACGAAGTTAATCTTCTTCATCTTTCGTGTGAATCAGATGATTCTGGTGTTGGCATTAGTTTCGCCGATGTTTTTCTAGTTAGAAATCTTTCTGGAAAAACATCGGGTACTTACGGGGAGGACCACGAGAAGGTTGCCAACATCCCTAAGTGAAAGTGGTACTGTGGAACCGACTGGATTCGAACTTGGAACAGCGAGGTCTTCAGTCCGTGTCGGAATCCACTTAACCACTATCACCTCCCATGAAGTTAATGTAAAACCCTTGTTTCAGAAGGTGGCACAAAACTTACGGTGTATGTTTAATTGGCAAACCAGTTATTTCGAAAGCAATGTCACCAAAATAATTTAAAAAACGAAAATAAAACGTATGCCTAAAACTTAAAAACGAACAAAATAAATACGTAGAAAGTCCGATTTAGAGGCGGGAGTGATCATATAAAAAAATAGTTGCGTTAAAGAAAAGAAAATGATTATATAATGGAAAGCAATACCCATTCATACGATTCGGAAGCGTATTTTTATTTTTTATATGTTTGAACCCGACTCACATTTTAAAAGTAAGCAATAAAAGGGAAATAAAAAGGAAGGGAGAAAACATGTGACTGTGTGAATTAATTCTAGACACAGCAGGTTGCTAAACAAACGTCGTGTACTTGGTGTTTGCTTATGAAACGGTGTTTATTCGATAAATCTACCAGTCCCTTTTGTTGTAGGTGAGCTATAATTAGGATTCCAGAAGGGAATTAAAACGAAATTAGCGGCTATTTTGAATAGACGAGTTTTATTCGTAAATAATATCTGATTATATTCCGTTATTCTTGAATGTCTGTAAATAAGTGAAAATCGAGAAATAACGATGAATATATATATATATATATATATATATATATATATATATATATATATATATATAATGTGACGCAGGAATGTATTTGTTGTTGCGATATGAACCATATGATGTTTAGATGTGAAAGAAAATGCAATAAGTACTTTTAATATGAAAAATGTAAGATGGTCTGTATTTTTGTAATGGCAATTCTTGTTTTCCATTATTCTAAAAATACGCTCGGAAAAGAGCAAGAGTATTTTTTTATATTTAGATTGAAAATCTAGTGAAGTATATAGACAATAGTACGAAGGAAAATATGAAATAATAGCGGCGATTTGTCAAAAGAAACAACCTTATTAAGAACAGTCTCTAGTGACACTATGGGCTGTGGGAGTAGATGTTAACGTGAGAGTGAAAATGCCTGCAACCTACTCTATAAATGACGTTATTGCTAGAAACTGCGGGGAAAAAGTAAGAAGTTTTGAAAAAAAAAAGGAAACGAGCATTTCTGGAAACACGTATCAGGAACTGACGTAAGTGTCTTGCGGAACAGATTAGGATTAGAAGGTTTCGTTCGAAAGCTATATTGGTCAATAAAGAAAAATTGATTTTACTTTATTGTGTAGATTACTGACAGGGATGCCTGGCGTTGCACGAGAAAAAAGTAAAACATACTTGTATTAAAACTTTTATCTTTCTCTCTTTCTCTCTTCTTCGTTTCGCCCTCTCTCTCCTCATTCCCCATTTACTTCTCCCCCCCATCCCATTCTTCTCTCTGGATATACACACATACATACACACAAACAACTCTAATGGGTCAGCATAAGGGAGTTAACTCTGTGAAAATAAATAATAGTTTAGTTAATGGTATGGAAACAGACCCTAGCTGACCAAATCTGCGCCAGTTTAGGGTCAAGAATAATTTTTTTAAATAAATTAATTCCGGGCAATGCTGATTAAAAATATACCAACTTTGTGGTTCTTTGTTTTGTAGCTATGGACTTCTAGCCGGACATACACATAGACAACTTCCCTTTATATATGAGATAGTGGACTTAAATAGTTAACTATTAATGTATGACAAATTTTATGTAAAATATAATCAATATTTAGGCTGCGTATAATAATAATTTAATTATTTCTAACAGAGTGTTTATTGGTTATCAATTAAACTATTTTATATCCTTTACTGCTGACATAGTTTTGCATATGCTAAAGTGATGCTTACTTAATTAATTATTTATTATTATTGGTCCCCTGATTTATAAAATGTTTTTCTGAAATTTTGCATGAAGTTGTAACTTTGGTCAGGTTAGAAAGTGACATTCTCCGATTTTTGAAAAAAAATCCGGTTAGCCTCCCAGGGGGTCAAAGGGCCCCAAAATGGCATCATCCATTCAATTTCTCTGAAACTTGGCCAAAATGTGGAGGCAATTGTTCCTAATAGAAAATAAATGTCGCTGACCTGGGAAAAAACATGGTTCGCGCCCCCTGGGGGTAAAAAGCCCCCAAAATGGCAAAAAAAATGACTCTTTTCTCCCATAACGTTTGATCCATCCATTCAATTTTTCTGAAACTTGGCCAAAATGTAGAGGCAATTGTTCTGGATATAAAATGAGCATCCTTGACCTCAGAAAAATTCTGGTTCGCACCACCAGGGGGTACAATGGGGGTAAACAATGCCCCAAATTGCCCAAATTCATTGCATTTTACACTCGCCACATCGCGTCACATACAGAGGGGGACCACGCACGCGCAGCTTGTTATTATTATTATTATTTTCAGTTATATGTTATAATTTTATAGTATGCAAAACATGAATTCACCCCAATGAAACAGATCATAATAACTTATGAAAGTGTTAAAAATGATTAATATAATTCCAGATAAAGTAATTTATTATACTTTATTATACTTTATTATACTTTATTTTCTATTTTTTAAATTTTAACCATAATTTTTGTTTTATTTATATCTAATATAATTGTATATCTTTCTGTTTCTTCGCAGATCGAATTTACGGTAATTAAATGCGTCCTCGTGTAACCAGCATCCTATAATTTCAGTACTCCTATCTATTATAATCATAGGTAAGGATTCAAACGAATTCCTACAGGGAAAAGCACACACACACACACATACACACCGACACCCACAAACACACAAACATACACACACACACACACACACACACATATATATATATATATATATATATATATATATATATATATATATATATATATATATATACAGGGTGTTTCAAAAGTCTTGGGAACATTACAAATGCGTATATCTCATGAACTATTCCAGATAGAAAAATGAAACTGGTGCCATTTTAAAGCTTGCTTAATCAAGTTTTTGGTCATACTAATGATTTTCGTGTTATCTTTCCAGGTGCAGTAATGGCGTTCTCTAAACAAGACAAGGCATTTTGCGTCCTCCAATTTGCAAAGACTGAATCGTGGACATGTGTTCAGCGTGCATTTCGCAGGAAATTTAAAAAAGAAGCCCCTGAAAGGAAATCCATTGTCAGATGGCATGCTAAATTTGTGAAAGATGGGTGTTTGTGCCCAAGTAAGCGAACAGGTCGCCCTTCAACTTCAGAAGATGCAGTTGAGCAAGTTCGGACAGCCTTTCAGCGAAGCCCCCGTAAATCAGTGAGAAGAGCCAGCAGGGAACTTCAGCTTGCTCCAGCAACTGTCTGGCGTGTCTTAAGGAAACGACTGCAAATGGTACCTTACAAGCTCAAGTTGGTCCAAAAGTTGAAGGACACTGATAAGCCACTTCGCCGTGACTTTTGCATTGCAATGCAAGAGAAGTTGGAAGATAACGGCTTTGATGACCGGCTTGTTTTTAGCGATGAGGCGACCTTCCATCTGAATGGCAAAGTTAACAAGCATAACACTCGCATATGGGGTACTGAGAATCCTCATGAACTTCTTGAGCACGAGCGAGATTCACCAAAAGTGAACGTGTTTTGTGCAATTTCCAAGAAAGGTGTCTATGGACCGTTCTTCTTTGAAGAGGCAACTATCACTGGTGAATCCTATCTCAACATGCTGGAAGACTGGTTAATGGCTCAGTTGGAATAAGCAGAATCTGATGACTTCATTTTTCAACAAGATGGTGCACCACCACACTGGAGTCTTAGAGTAAGGCAGTTTCTTAACACAAGGCTGCCTGGTAGATGGATTGGGAGATCTGGGCGAGGTGATGACGTTCTCATGCCCTGGCCTCCTAGGTCTCCAGATCTTACCCCGTGTGACTTTTTCCTTTGGGGCTTTGTCAAGCAACAAGTCTATGTGCCGCCCCTTCCAAGAGATATTGACGAACTAAAGGCTCGAGTAACGGCAGTTGTGGGAACCATTGACGTCAAGATGCTGGAACGCGTTTGGCAGGAAATGGACTATCGACTAGATGTCTGCCGTGTGACGAATGGTGCTCATATTGAGCAACTTTGAAGATTCCCCACAAAACTTGAAACTTTAACCTTTCCAACGGTACCAATTTCATTTTTCAACTCCTAATAGTTTTTGAGTTATTAAAAATCGTTATGTTCCAAAGACTTTTGAAACACCCTGTATATATATATATATATATATATATATATAACATGAAAATCATTTTCTTAATATCGGAAATGAGTCGAATAAAAACAGAAAACCTTACAGATATATATTTTAAAGAAGGGAGCGCGCTCCTTTTTTAAGAAACAGAAGCGGAAGCCGTCCCGAACCTATTAGAGCGGATAAAGCCTCATATACATGAAGCTCTCTCTCTCTCTCCCTATATATATATATATATATATATATATATATATATATATATATATATATATATATATATATATTTATTTATTTTTATCTACATACGTATACGTAGACTCTTTTCGGGAATCGTCACTGTAGAGATGATTATTCATACCGGTCGCAAGACTTGAACCCCGAAAAACGAGTAATGTTTTAACTCAAATCCCGACGCTATATATATATATATATATATATATATATATATATATATATATATATATATATATATATATATATATATATATATATTGTCATATATATATATATTTATTGATATATATATATATATTTAATAATATATATGTAGTGATATATACACATATATATATATATATATATATTGTGATATATATATATTTATTGATATATATATATATATTTAATAATATATATGTAGTGATATATACATATATATATATATATATATATATATATATTAATGTTTGTATTACAGAAGATCAGAACATCTTCTGTAATACAAACATTAATAAATATTACGCGCTTATTTATTTATTTTATTTAATAATCGAGCACTCTGCTTGAGTTATCGCCCACTAACCTTACATACATGCATACATACACACACCCACACACACACACACACACACACATATATATATATATATATATATATATATATATCGTCAGATGGATATGTATATGTATATGTTAGGCATTGATTGGGGGTGGGAGCGATAAAGATAGCTAAACGAATTCGGCGATCTTACGTTATTGCATTTAACCTAAATATTAGAGGGAGGTTTGTTTTTTTCTGTTACACTGTGTGTCGCCGTCTATGACGGACGTATATATGTTGGTTTCTTATTTATAATATATAGTTGTTCACGTGTTTCACTGTCAATACGGCTCATTTGCGTGAATGATCTCTGCGCGATTCGAAACCTAGATCGTAGAACGCAGTCTTACTGTCAGGCCAAAAGGCCTCGCCTGAAATACAGGAACATTTTACCAAAGAAAACAATCGGAACATTACAGTAAAAGCGAGGGATCGGGCGGATGTGTGTGAGAGAGAGAAAGAGAGAGGAATGAAGAGAGAGAGAGAGAGGTGCGAGAGGGGGGGGGGCTCATCTGTGTGTCCAGAATTGAAACGTTCGCTGCAGAGAAACATAAATAAAAAGTGGCAACTTCGTATGATCCGCCA
>OY744550.1:18074822-18097322 GCA_963556195.1 Sepiola atlantica | reverse complement strand
TATTCGCTAGAACTACAACTTTCTGCTTTGAAAGCCATTTTTTTTTTTAGATTTTTGGTAAGTAAAACCAGGAAAAACTCAGGGAAAAAAGTTTATCTTGCTATTAAATAAATGCGTTCTCTAGGTGCCCGTTTATCAGACTGTTTACCATTGTCTAACTCTTAAAATAAATTACATGTCTCAAGGAAACCACTGCGAAAAAACAAAATGTATACTATATCTTTCTCATTTTATTTTCATCGCAGTTTACGTGGCAAATATCATAGTATATGAGGGTTAGTGTAGTTTGCTTGAAGCATTGTTTAGTGTGTATATATCAATGTAATTTATAGACGGCAATACAATTCAAAGATGTAACGGATAAACACAAATTGAAGCAGATTAAGACATATAAGGGTAGAATGAGTTTTGCAGTTTTTACCTTTTTATTAATACAGTATATATATTTTTTTATCTATTTATATTATATTATATCTTACTTACAGACAGACGTTTCCATCTTCGCCCGCAAGGACCCGTAGCGTAACGTATAAAGTACTAAGTGAAATTCAGTTCTAAGTTACACTTTTCATAAGGTGGAAGGTTCAATTCTCAATGCGGGCGATAATAAAAAAATTGAAAATTACTTAAGGCCATGGTTGACGGAACGAGAGCAAGCTACCACCGTGGATTTAATAAAGAGTTCCGTTCAAGTTTCTGAGTTCGACAGAAAGATCCTCAAGTTCGACAAGATACACCTGAAGAAGGTCAGAGCTTACATCGATCGAAACGTTGTGAGAATAACACTCAAGATGAGAACAGTAGTCCGAATAATCCAAATAATACAAGAAAAATGGCAAAAAAAACAGACAACAAACAACTGTTACCAAACGCAAGACAATTTACTTTTCTACTTAGCTGTATAATTTCCACGTGTGTTTACCGATTGTAAGATTTATTATCTGTGCAGTTGTTATCGTTACTTTACTTAGCAAACACCGTGTGGTATCTTTTAAGATAGTAAAAAAAAAAGAAAAATAGGGGGTAGTGGAACCGTAAGCCTAAGTCTGAGGGTTGTTGCCAATCGGATTAGGGTAAGATTTTTTATTACTATTATTATCTTTTAAGCCTGAAATTTGCGACCAAGTTCTCCTAAACTTTGCGGCCATGACAGGAACCACGCAGGTTTGGTTAACTAAAAGTGATGATAACAAATGCATAGATAATTAATCTTCCAATCAGTAAAAACACATAGGAAAATTAATAGGTAAGTAGAAAAGCAAATTTTCTTGCGTTCGGTAACAGTCATTTGTTGTCTATTTGTTGTTTGTTTTTAACCTTTTTTTGTTAACTATATTGCGCAATCGCCTAAATTTGTCTCATCTTTTATCCTTAATGTTTTATCAACGATCCCTTATGTTGAATTAATATCTATTAGCTACATCGCTGCACACTACACTGTCCGTTTAGTACTTAATTTAAAGAAGAAAACAACTCGTTAGTCAAATAAAAATGAAAATACAAAATAGCTAGGATTTGCCGAATGTCGTAATTTAATGTTAATGTTAATCTTTATTGCATAATATAAATGTTAGCTATGGATTCTGTTGTTTCTTCTCACATGTCTCCTTGTGATCAGTTGGAATATGCAGCTAGTCGATAAGTTGACTTGAGTTCAGTTGTAGATTGGAATACAAAATGGCTTATTTCGTTTCATCCTGTTAAGACTCTGCTCGTGTCTTTCTATCGTTGTCGTGTCTTTTTTATTCCTGAGATTTTAATGGATGGCTCTGCTCTTGAGGAGAAATCGATTTTGAAACTTTTCGGTCTTTCATTCTCATCAAATCTTTCCTGGAGTTCATACATTAGATCCATTGCCCTTTCTGCTTCTCTTAAAGTCAGTTCTCTCTATCTCTCTAAACACTTATTCACATCTGACGCATATCTTTGTCTCTACAAATCTACTATCCGACCTTGTATGCAGTACTATTGTCATATTTCGGGTGATGAATCTCTGTCCCATTTGAGGGTTCTTGATAAGGTTCAGAAGCGTATCTGCAATTTGGTTGGTGGCCACCATTTCTTTTCTTCTCTGCACCATCGGTCTCATAGACGTGATGTCGGTAATTTCAGTCTTTTCTATAAATATTATTATGGTGTTTGTTCTTCAGAATTATCTGAGCTATTCTCTGCTTCCTTTGTTCCAGCTCGTTTGACTTCTTGGTCTAGTGGTCTTCACAAGTTCGCTGTTTTGATACTCTGATATGAAACCACTTTTTATTCACGTAACTTCTTTCCGATAACTGCAGGCTTGTGGCACTCTCTTCTTGCTGACTGTTTTCCTCCTACCTATAGTCTTAAAAAGACTATTGTTAATAGGCATCATTTGTCTTTCCAATAATCATCTTTTGTTCTTATTAGCTCCTTACATCAATTGCTCCATGCCTTGTCTGGAGCGATTTCTACAAAAAAATACAAAAAAACTAATACAAAGACAAAAGAGAATGCCTTTAATATAATTATGAAAACTGTCTTCACTTTAACATCAATCCTAACCGGCCTTAATATCACGGGACCAATTGTTTGCCGTGGGTTGCGATTTGTGATGCAGTAGGACGGGATCCTGATGAATCGGCGTTCGTCCACTTCGCCCCTTACTTTGGCTAGACTGGAGGTCGGAAGAGGCCCAATCCGATCAATTGGCTGGTCACGTTATTCCCTAATATTTATAAGTTCATCTCCAACCGATTAATCGATCTGATTCTTCAAGAAATTAAAATCTTATTTCTCCATTTCATTTATTCTCTGCAAATAGATACTAGAAAGCAGTGAATCACGTTGAGAACAACGGAGCTTACCAATGCCAAAGAGTAATGTTTTCTCGGAGAAATGTATTCGGAAGACAATGTATTCTATGAATCTATATATTAATACGCGAGCGTCTAACTACCTACCTACTTACCTGTATAACGCTCTGACACCCCTTTTTAAGAAGATGGGATCGCCCGATCATCGGAGATTAATTTGTGTAAACGGTGACCTTAATATACATCGAAGGGGGGAGACAGAGTTAGTACTTACTTTTGCCCAGGCAACGGGGAGAGGGGGCTGCTGCGAGGGGAGGGGTAGGAGGGGCGGGGATGAGGCTTTGATCGGGAAGACAGTGGGGCGAGTGAGAGTGGAGCGACCGAGATGAGGGGGCAGGGCGATAGGGCGACTGCGGAAGACACAGTTTTTGCCCCGAGCAACCGGGTAAGAGAGATTGTTACACCTGCAGAGAGGGAGGGGAATTCTCGGGCAACGCCGGCTACCCCTGCTAGTATAAATAATTATTTTACCTATAGACTTATACGTCACAACTTTATATGACATTAAATAACCCACAGATGGTTGATATGCCGTAAAATAAACGAAACCCACAATCCATTATTCCACGGTTGGCGTGACACCTGACTTCTCTATGCCACTCTTAATTAGGTCTTTGATTTTTCTTAATTTTTTTTTACTTTTAGCTGGTCACACATACAACTTTCCTTTATATAATAGATGTCTAGTAAAGGTCTGATATGGAACTGTGAAAATAATCTCAAAGAACTTTAGAATACAGAAGGCAATGTTTTTTCTTCTGTAATGATGATAGGAAGACATATTTTCTATTATGAATCTATCATGAATACTGAGGATATATATTTTAACATACTTCATCTCACATTTGCTTGTCCAGTTGACATCATAAAAATTAGAGATATGACTAATGAACTAAAATTATCAAATAATCTCTTTGTAATCGTGGTTTCGAAATGTTAAAGATAGGTAAATGGATTCTTTCTAGTGAATCGTCATTTTAGAGACATTAAATGTAAAACCTGCTATCATTAAGTTTTCAAAAAGTCATCATGTGCAATTACAAGATACACCTTCTTGGCCTTTTGGCTAAGATCAAAGTGTAGTATCTGTTCCGTTCCGATTGATATTGTCTTGACCTTCGGGTCTTGATTTACGCCGGTCTATGGGTCTGTCCTGTGCAGTTCCAGGAAGTCCATCCTCCCAGGCTTCACCTCGCCCTCTTTGGGGAGGAGTAAGTTTATTGCTTACTGCATGGGGCGCCCCTACCGGTGAATGCCGACGGGGCTGCCCAGGCAATTTTTAAACCCCACTTCCCCGACCGACCTTGGGTCACATCTTACTTGTGGGAGTAAGATAAAAACTGGCCTTGTGCCTAACTCCTTGAGAGGAGTAAATCAATACTCTTTTTATGGTAATTTAAGTTTGCCTTTTCTAAAAAGTGCATTGATAATTTTACTATTTTAGGATGGACAATTTTTCTTAATTTTCTTTTAGTCTTACTCGCAGATGTCGACCGGTTTTCTCTGTATAACTTTTGCCGTGCCTATATATTCGGCCATCCTTATTTTCGCTAAATAATGATAACGCCTGATCTGATTAAAAAAAAAAGCACGACAAAATCTTCAATTCCACTTCAGTTCTTTTTTTCCGCACTCTCTGACTATTTTCTTTTTCTTTCGCTTTGCATGTTCCAAAATCGGCTGTCCAATAAAAATCTGAGCCATCAATCCACATTTGATATACACTCCTTTAATAACCTATGTTTGCATGTCAATGTTTAGGCCCCCTTCAACTCTATATTTCTTCCCAACACTTCAAGAGAGAGAGAGAGAGAGAGAGAGAGAGAGAGAGAGAGAGAGAGAGAGAGAGGGAGAGGGAGAGAGAGAGAGATTATTATGTATAGGACACGCGTTGGAACTGTGACACGCCAACGCGTATCAAATATATTGATTGCTTTTATTGGCCGATTGTTAGTTTGTGTTTTTCTTTTGTAGATACGTCCTCGCACCGTTGGTTGATCTGTGGCGCTTTACTTCTACATGGAATTTTCATCGTTAAACGCGCAGATTGTATAGCTGTATCTTAAGAAAATGTGTTCTCTTGCTCAAGATATTTTTTTCACCGTATCCAACGCTGGGATTCAAGCTACGTTAAACATTCTCAACGACTTGCGCAGAGATACGGAAGAAAAACAAATGTTGTTTGAAAAGTAACTTTCATAATAATGGAGAAAAAAAAGATGCTGCCTCTCATGATTTCACTAGGAGTGTTCACACAAGTCATCAAAAACAGATTTCTCACTGACAATAACAAATAATAAAGTCTAGGTGACAACAAGTCAACCTGGGTTTTTTTACCCCGCCTAATAAACCGGTATCGTCCGGGCCTTTGGGTCTGGATTTACGCCGGTCTATTGGGGGTTGTCGGTCCTGTGCAGTTCTAGGAGGTGCACTTTCCCAGGCTTCGCCTCCCCACTTTGGGGAGGAGTAAGTTTATTGCTTACTGTCTGAGGCGCCCCTGCCGGGGAATACCGATGGGGCTGCCCAGGCAATTTTTACACAGCCAGAGTGCTCAAATTCTCGAGCGCTGGTTATTTACCACTTTCCCGACCTTGTGTCACATCTTGCCTTGTGGGAGGAAGATAAATAAAGTCTCCACATATTTCTAGCATTAATGGAACTTTTTCAGTGACCGTTGAAATAATGTTTGCATTTCAACAGCAGTCGTTTACCATTGATCTCTCGCTCGCAACGACTATTGTCTTTCTCTGGAATTTGAGTCGCAATAAACATCCCAAAAGTACCAGTACTCTCCGAACCCTTCCAATGGGGGTCAGGTTGGTGTTTTCACTCCTCAGTCTTTTCATTCTCTTTGAAACTTCATGACTATGTTATGTGGTGCCAGCCGAGCCTGTTGTCACCACGTGTGCGTATGTGTATTTTTTTGCATTTATCTCAGTTTCAGTTCCATTGGGTTAGTATGACGTTCTTTCTATATATTTTTCTTTTTCTATTTCAACTCACATGTGGCTGGTTAGCGTTCATTGGTTATGTTAGTTGATTTCTGCATTCGTTAATATTTCGATTGTTTTGATCATCGCCGTGTGTTGTATTGTGTCACGCTTCCCTTAGATTCCAATTTCTCCAAGTTTTTTTTTTCAGTTATCTCGGTACTGTTCCTAGTGCTCCTACAATTATCGGTATGATAGTGATTTTCTTCATGTTCTAGATTCCTTTGAGTTCTCTGGCAAGAAACCCATGTTGTTGATTCATTTTTCTTTCCTCAATCTTCAACCTGTGACTGCTGCGACGGCGCAATCGACTACTTGAGAGTTTTTCTTTATTGTTGACTGTTATTGCGTCCGGTCTCCTCGATGAGATGAGTTTGTCTTTGTACTTGCATGTCTCAGAGGATTTTGTCCTTTTTCATTTTCAAATAATCAAAGTGCAGACGTTTACATAGTAACTAGTAGACGGCCTTTCTTCGCGCAACCGTGTCTGTTTTTTTTTTTGTATTCTTTTGGGGTGAGTTTGTTGCGTTCACTTATTTACCGTTTCGTTTCTTGATTCAAAGAGCCTGCATTTAGTGTTTTCCTTGGTGTTGTTTTTGATATAATTGGTTCCGATGGCGTTGTTCTGTTCTGCTGTTAGCAGTGATTCCGTTTCTCTATTCAAGTGTCCTTTTCCATGTGTCTCTTCTCTGATCAGTCTTATATAGTTTCCATGTAACTGCCTCTCTTCCCATTGTTCTCTTCTCGCTTCTTCGTTTCCATTTATCGATGCATTGCTCTTTTATGACGGTGCCTCTTCTAGCGATGGTCAGCTTTTCTATGTTTTGGGTTATGTATTTTTCTAGTTCATTTTTTGCATCATCGTACAGTCTTTTTCCACTTTCTTCTCTTTTAACGTAGAGTCGATCAGTGTCATCCTTCGTGCATAGTACATTATTCATGGTCATTAGTTTCCTTGTCTTCTGGTCAACGTTCTTGGTGTTTTCTTTTGTCCAGCCTATGAAAAGTCCAAAATATCTTACTGGAGATACTGCCCAGCTGTTTATTCCTTTTACCATGTTTTTACTAAATAACTTTGTTGCTGAGAGTTTTTTTTTGTTCTTCTCGGGTATTCTTTTTCAATCTTCTCTTTCAGTTTTCTTGATTTGATGACGTCTGCTTCCATAACTCACATATATGTGTATGTATCATGTTCGCCAAGTGTCCTCATCTCTTAATGGTTAACCAATTCCATGCCCTCCTCTGTCTCGAGTTTTTCCCTGTTTATTTCTAATAGTGAACACGTTTCCATTTCGAAATCAATCTATATGTCCTGTCTGAAAGTTCTGGCTGTGTTTATTAGTATTTTTCTAATTCCTTTTCTTTTTCTTTTTTACCTTTGCTAATGGCTTCAAGTCATCCATATACATGAGGTGGCTTATTCTTTCTTCTTTGTCTGTGAATTTATACCCAGTATTACACTTCCTAAGTATGATGTTTAATGACATCATGTCTATGATAAACAGTAGTGGTGAAAGAGAGTCTCCCTGGAAAAAGCTTCTCTGTATTCTTATCTCAGCCAGGTATTGTCCTCCGGCTGTCAATTCCAGTCTCCATGTTTCACTCGAATTATTTATAAGATTGATAATTTTGTCAGATATGTTGTACATTATTAAGCGGATATTTTGTACATTATTAAGCGGATATTTTGTACATTATTAAGCGGATATTTTGTACATTATTAAGCGGATATTTTGTACATTATTAAGCGGATATTTTGTACATTATTAAGCGGATATTTCGTACATTATTAAGCATCTTCCATCAGCGACTTCCATCAGTCTCTCAGTTTCACCGTACTCGCCTGAAAAATGCCTGTGTCTATGTTAAATGATTAAAAAAAATCTAAAGAATAGGTAGCTAAAAATAAAAGGGTAAAGGGATCCGACCACCCATAGAAGGATACCACCCACCCTCTATCTTATTCTTAGATAAATGGTATCTTCGTCTTGACCGGGTCATTTGAAAATTGGCCGGCCTTCAAATAACGCTGTGAACACATGGCGCTAAAAATCGAATGGATTCACCAAAGTTCAGCTAAGTTTTACTTTGCATGTTTTGAAATTGTTATCTAATTTAATTGTATTTATTTTTTGTGGTTTTATTTTATGTTTTGTTTTATTCCGTGTGCCTTTTATTTATAAATAGTCAATTATTTCCTCATGATATGTCACCGTACTGGCCTGAAAAATGCATGTTGCGATGTTAAATGATAAAAAAAAAGTCGAAAGAATAGGTAGCTAAAAATACGAGGGAACAAAAGGTTTGACCACCCATAGAATGGTTAGCGCCCCCTCCCCCATCTTATGTTTTTGGCTACTCATATGTTAGTCTTCTCTAAATTCTAATGTGGATTATTTAAATGTACTTAATTCTTGATTTATATACTGTTTTATTGCTTGTTTATTGATTTCATACTCAAGTAATTCCTGGCCTGAAGTTATGGCTGTTTTTCTCTTATTTGTACTTATTTGTGAAAGGGAAACTTATATTCAACTTTCTGTTCCTCTGGAGTGTACAGTTGACTTAGTCTATCTATCTATCTATCTATCTATCTATCTATCTATATATATATATATATATATATATATATATATACACATATATAAAACTTCAACACACACACACACACATATATATATATATATATATATATATATATATATATATATATATATATGTCGAAGTTGTTTTTTACCTGCGGTGGCTCGCAAATATCCGACTAGTACACGGGCACAGGCTATTTCCCCTCTCGGTGTGTTGGACCCGTAGACCTTTTCAGGTCATCCATCTAAGAGAAGGAAATCTCTGACAATAAAACCTTGTTACTAACCACTTACGTCGTGGCAGCAAACCGTTCAGGAGGGAGGTTTCCTTAGTACTGATTGACAACCTTCCTAGAGATGAATCTCGAACAAAATATCCGGTTTGCAAACCTAAAATTGCTTAAGGAGTAAATCGGATCTGCCTATCGTCCGGCCTTTGCACTCCTTCTCTGTCTATTAGCCAGGTGCATAGGTACCAGCGCTGAGACGCCTCAAAGGCACCCAGTGCTTGGCCTGGTTTCCTGACTAGGACAATGAACGCCCTTTCTCTTTCTCTCATCTGGGCAACGTGGGGAAACATTTTTCGTCACTAAGTCTTACATGACGAGTCTGGGTCGCTCTTGTTCCGACAGGTTGAGGATAAACGTTTGACAGCTTGTCTGGCTGCTGTTTCCGACTGACAGGACAGGAGCCAAAACTCTTGGGTAGCGCTAAGAACGGCTGCTCTATCATCAGTTGCATAATACTGTGGGTAGTTGTATGTGCCATGTCGCGCATGGAAAGATATCCCCGGTGGGCTTTCCCGAGGCCACAACCCCCATGGACCAGATCGCGACTAATGGACTGGTTTTGTGAGTTTATTGGCACCTAACAAGCGCTCACCTTGCCCACCCAACTCTATATCAAAACCAACATTGCATTGAAAAATAATAAAATCAAACCCAAACCAGACACCCAACAAAAAACACCTTCGCCTCCACCATTAAGGCTCGCATTCACAAATATCCAGGGATTTAGAACCAACATCAACGGCGTAGGAACTTTTCTCCTGACAAACTCTCCGGATATTCTAGCAATAAGTGAAACTAACCTTCAATCCTCAACCTGCTCTCAACACTTTGACATGACTGACTACCTTCCACTCTACCGTAAGGACTCTGACAAACATATGCACGGGTTTGGTGTTTATGTTAGGAACACCCTCCTCCTGACTAGAGAACATAGGTTAGAAACAGATGACCAAGACTACATGTGCTTTAGATTGACTTTACATCTCAGCGTCAGTCACTTATATTTCTTATCCTTTTCACTTTCAACCCTGGACTGTACCCTGCTAAACTCTGTTTCTAAAAGCATAGATAAATCACTCTCACTCGACTCGAATGACCAGCTACATGTATTTAGGGAGTTTAATGCACATCACCGTGACTGGTTGGTATTCTCCAGCTTTACTGATGCAGCCGGTAATTCTACGTATAATTTCTCCTTGGCTCACTTCCTCTCTCAGACTGACGTTTTCCCGCCCTGTATCCCCGATCGAGTAGACCAACAAGCCTCACTTCTAAAACTGTTCTCGACCACACTGCCCGAGGCTTGTGTGACGAAAGCCCATAGCCCGCTCCGGAATGCTGATCACATTGTAATAATGATTTATATCACCCTAAAAATGATTCACCTCGAAATGTGCAGCTGCCACTGCTGAGAGGCAGCAAGCATTCCG
This sequence comes from Sepiola atlantica, assembly GCA_963556195.1. Lineage (NCBI taxonomy): Eukaryota > Metazoa > Mollusca > Cephalopoda > Sepiida > Sepiolidae > Sepiola > Sepiola atlantica. Next base: position 18,087,181 of record OY744550.1, on the reverse strand, counting down.
TAAATTCGGTCACCATAATTCAGCTGCGAATCGACAGAAGTTTATAGAGTCAAGAAACAATTGTAAAGAAGTATTAGGTGAAGCGAAGTAGAAGTATGCAGAGATAACCAACAAATTCATTCAGCCACAGAAACTAGGCATTTGCGATTTCTGGAAAATCTACAATAGTGTGGTGAACAATGGTCAATCAACGATTCTCCCACTATCAAACCACAATGATGTCGTTTGCACGACAGCTTATAAGGTTGAACTACTTGCTCAGCGTTTCGTCTTAACCTCCACTTTGGACTCAGTAAAGTACCTCCTCCCTAAATCCCATTGCGCACCGAAGCCACACTTGAAAACCTGGTCATCACTCCATCCCAGGTCAGAGACATCATAAAAACCTTGACTCCTCCAAAGCTTGTGGGCCTGATGTTATACCTGTAATTATAATAAAGAAATGCTCTGCAGAGCTGACCCCTGTCCTCTCAAAACTCTACAACAAATGCCTTGCTGAATCTTGCTTTCCTGCTAGCTGGAAAATTGCCTCTGTGATACCAGTCTTCAAGAATTCTGGGGATAGAATCGATCCTGAGAACTACCGCCCAATCAGTCTACTCCCGATTTATGCTAAAATCTTTGAATCCTTAATCAATCTAGCGATAGTCCGACATTTAAACTTCTTTATGACCGCCAGTATGGATTTAGACAAGTACGATCTACTGCGGAAATCCTAACGGTCATCTCCGAACGCATATATCATACACTGGACAAGGCAGGTTAAGCTAGAGCTGTAGCGCTTGATATATCCAGAGTCTTTGACAAAGTATGGCATAAAAGGTTTCTCCTAAAAATACGCTCATATGGTATTACTGGGTAAATATTTAATATAATTAGATCCTTCCTAACCAAAAGAAAGATTCAGGTTATCCTCGATGGCCGTTAATCTAAGCAACATGACACAAATGCTGGTGTACCCCAGGGATCGATCCAAGAGTCTTTATTGTTCCTGATTTTCATCAACGACCTCCCTGATGAGATTGTGTCTGAGATAGGTATATTTGCTGACGACACCACGCTCTACTCTCATCATGTGGGCAAAATGGACGCGATCATATCCGGGGAAATGGCTGAATACTTAGAAAATGACCTCCAGTCTGTTGTGAAATGGGGTTATAAATAGATGATAATATTTACTTCCGCAAATACAAAGCTCCTTTCCTTCAATAACTACAAGAAACCTCTTCCACCACCGATTGTCATCGCAAATAACACACTACCAGAGAGTTCAACATTCAAACTCCACGGCCAAACCTTAACAGGCAACATGAATTAGAACAAGTATATTGAAGACATTGCCAAGGCTGCAACAAAGAAGGTGAGCTCCCTTACCGTGCTAGTAAACTCCTCACACCTGACATTATCCTGTATCTCTACAAAGCCACCATCCACCATGCATGGGGTGTTGTTGCCACATCTGGGCTGGTGCATCATCTACTAGTCTCTCCCTCTTAGACAAGGTCCTAAAAAAGAGTCGGTAACTTAATAGGTCCCTCACTATCCACCAGCCCCTGTTTCATCGCCATAATGTTGCATCCTTGTGCTTGTTTTTACAAATACTTCAATGGATTGTGCTCCGATTAACTGGATGCTCTGGTGCCCCTCGACGTAAATACACTAGATCAACTCGACAATCCGCTAAATCCCATCCATTCACTGTGGAGGTCCCCAGATGCAGGAGAGCCTTCTACTCCAATAGCTTCTTTCCTCGTGCTGTCGGTCTATGGAACTCCTTCTTTTCTCCCTGTTTCCCCGACTGTACTGAGATGCAGAAATGTAAAACTAATGTAAACAGACACCTCGCTACACAACTCCCAACTTAAGATGACACCCTAAACCTACGACCTAAGTCTCAGTAGCCCTGGAGTCTGAGTGACAACAAGTCTCCCCGGATTTCCAGTACCCTACACTTTTCGATAATCACTGCAAATGACATTAGTATTCTCCACACTATTTCAGTGGAGGTCTGGTTAGTGCTCTCCCTCCTCGGTCTCCCCATCCTCTTTAACCCTTCACGACTATTTTGTGTGGTATCAGCCGAGGCTGGTGCCATCACTGTGGAAGGGGTGGTAGTTTATGATATTTCTTGCAGTTTCGTGTGGTGGTGTTCTTCCTGTGGTTTTGTTGTCTTCCTATTGTAACTTCTATGTGGCTGGTTACCGTTCCTATTCTATGTGGGTTGGTTTCCGTATTCGAAGAATTTCCTTAAGATTGCAGCTGTTTTGATGATCGTTGCCATCCTTTGTATGGTATCAGTTATCCTTTGATTCTAATTTCTCATTTCTCCCAGTCTTTTCTCCAGTTTTGGGGGGGATTGTTCCTAGTGCTCCTACGATTATTGGTATTATATTTACGTTCTTCAAGCTCCATATTAATTTCAATTATTATTATTATTATTATTATTATTATTATTATTATTATTATTATTATTATTATTATTATTATTATTTACTCACTAGGAGTTATCACACTGGTCATCGTCAGTGATCACCCACTGCCAACAACCTGTGGTATTCCCTGGAGTCTGAGTGACAACAAGTCTCCTCAGACTTCCAGTATGCTCCACCTCTTTTCGTTCATCACCGCCGATGACCTTGCGGTATCGCAACAGCCACCTACCACCGATTTCACGGTGATAAGGGCCATCGGTCCCCTCTAGGGCCCAAGTGGCAACAAGCCTTCCCAAGGTCCCAGAGCTGTCCGCGCTCTTCCAGTGGAGGTCTGGTTTGCGCTTTCCCTCCTCGACCTTCTGTCCATAATTTTCGTGGTGTCAGCCTATGCTTGCGCCTCTCTCTCACGGTTGTATTTCCCCCGGATCTGTTGTCTTGTGCTTCCATGTGTTTGTTCTCCATTCGTTGCTTATGTGGGTTGGTTTCCGCATTCGAGGACATTTCTCAGGATTGTAGCTGTTTTGATCATTACTGTCCTTTGTATGGTCTCAGTTATCCCTTTGATTCCTATTTCTCCTAGTCTTTTCTCCATGTTTTTGGGGACTGTTCCTAGTGCTCCTATGATTATTGGTGTTATACTGACTTTCTTCATGTTCCATATTCCTTTCAATTCTCTGGCAAGTTCAGTATGTTTGCTTCTTTTTTCCGTCTCTTTGATCTTCACTCTGTTGTCCGCTGGAACGGCAAAGTCTACGATTTTGCAGGATTTTTCTTCCTTGTTGATTATTATCATATCCGGTCTTCTTGCTGTTATGGGTTTGTCTGTTTGTACATTCATATCCCATATGATTTTGTGTTTTTCGTTTTCTAGTACAGTTTCTGGTTTGTGTTTGTACCGTTTTTTTGCATATTCGAAATTCAGTTGTTTGCACATTTCCCGGTATACTTCTTTCCCCATGCTCTCATGTCTGTTCTTGTATTCCTTTTGTGCTAGCTTGCTGAATTCACTTATTATATGATTTATCGTTTCGTCTCTTTGTCCACACAATCGGCATTTGCTGTTTTCCTGGGTTTAATCTATCTTTGCTTTAATAAAGTTTGTCCTAATCGCATTGTTCTGTGCAGCCGTCAGCAGAGATTCCGTTTCTCTGTTCAAGTGTCCTTTTCTTAGCTATGCTCAGCTGTTCTCATTGGCTTCATCGCTTGTGAGTCTTATAAAGCGTCCATGTAGTCGTTTTTCTTCCCACTTTTCCATTTCTTGTCTTTTTGTTTCTGGTTTCAGTGCTTCCGGAGTTGTTTGTTGGGCTGGTGTCTCTTGCCGTGGTGATCAGTCTTTTCGTGTTCTGGGTTACATATTTCTCCAGCTCTTTTTTGGTGTCTTCCACACAGTCTTCTATACTTACCAGTCCTCTGCCTCCTTCATTTCTTTTCATGTAGAGTCTGTCCGTATCGTCTTTTGAGTGCAATGCATTGTGCATAGTCATTAGTTTTCTATTCCTCTGGTCAAGGTGCCTGAGTTCTTCTTTGGTCCAGCCTATGAATGGTCCAGAGTATCTTATTAGTGATACAGCCCATGTGTTTATCCCTTTTACTAGGTTTCTGCTATATAGTTTAGTTTCTAAGAGTTTCCTTGTTCTTCGTAGATATTCTTTTCCAATCTTCTCTTTCATTTCTGTATATTTGATTGTGTCTGCTTCCAGAACTCCCAGGTATTTATAACTACTTGTTCTCCTAGCGCCCTCATCTCCTCTTGGTTGGGGAGTTCTATACCTTCTGTCGTCTCCAGTTTTCCTCTTTTAATCTCTAGCAGTGCACATTTTTCTATTCCAAACTCCATTTGGATATCCTGGCTGAATATCCTGGTTGTATTTATCAGCTTTTCCAGTTCTTTTTTGTTTTTTGCAAAGAGTTTAAGGTCATCCATGTACATCAGGTGGTTTATTCTTTGTTCTGTATCCGTAAACCTGTATCCGGCATCACACTTTCTGAGTATGTAGTTGAGTGGCATCATGGCTATTATAAACAATAGTGGTGATAGAGAGTCTCCTTGAAAAATGCCTCTCTGTATTTTTATCTCAGACAGGTGTTGTCCTCCGGCTGTCAGTTTTAGTCTCCATGTTTCCATTGCTTTCTGGATGAGATTAATAATCCTGCCTGGTATCTTGTATATTTTTAAGCATTCAATTATCCATGTTTGGGGGATTCTGTCGTAGGCTTTCTTGTAGTCAATCCATGCCATGGTTATGTTCTTTTGTTTGCTCTTCACCTCCTTCAGGGTCTTTTGATCAATGTATAGTAGATCATGTGCCCCTCTTTGTCCTTTCCGGCATCCTTTTTGTTCCTCGGGGAGCAGTCCACGTTTGTCCAGGGATTGGTAGATTTGTTCTCTCAGTTGTGCAGTGAGAATTTTTCACATTATTGGTAGACATGTTATCGGTCTGTAGTTGCTGGGGGTCGTTCCCTTTTTGGGGTCTTTTTGTATTAATGCTGTTCTTCCTTCCGTCATCCATTCTGGTACGTCTGTTTTGCGGATACATCCACTCAGTTTCTGCGCTAGTCTTTCATGCAGGGTCGTGAATTTTTTAAACCAGTATGCATGTATTCCATCGTGGCCTTGTGCTCTCCAGTTTGCCATTTTTCTTAAGGTTTTCTTGATCGTTTCTTTGTTAATTTCTGTTTCGATTCTTTCTTCGATTTCCTGCAGTTCATCTTTCATGTTTTTCAACCATTGGGCAGTCTTGTTGTGCTTTTTCGGTTCTTCCCATATCTTGCTCCAGAATTGTTTTGTTTCTGTTCGGTTCGGTTGCTCTGTTGTTGTTTTTTCTCCATTTACGTTTTTGTAAAACTGGCTTTCATTGTTTTCAAGGGTCCTGTTCTGTTTGCTCTGTTCTGATTTGTACCTGTATCGTCTCAGTCTTCCTTCTATTGCTGCTATCTTTTGTTTTATTTCTTCATGTTTCTCATTTAGTTTTTCCTTGCGTTTCTGATTTTTGCTTCTTAATCGTTTCATGTCCTCCTTCCTTCTGTTCACGGTGTTAGCTTCTTTCCGCAGTTTGGTGATCTGGGTTTCCAGTCTGATTATTATTATTATTATTATTATTATTATTATTATTATTATTATTATTATTATTATTATTATTAATATTATTATTATTATTATTATTATTATTTGTACTAACTCGGAGTTCTCAAACAGGTCATCAGTGATTGCTCACCGACAACAAGTATTATTATTATTATTATTATTATTATTATTATTATTATTATTATTATTATTATTATTATTTACTCACTAGGAGTTATAACACTGGTCATCGTCAGAGGTCGCCCACTGCCAACAACCTGTGGTATTCGCTGGAGTCCGAGTGACAACAAGTCTCCTCAGGCCTCCAGTATGCCTCACCTCGTTTCGTTCATCACCGCTGATGACCTTGCAGTAATCGCAACAGCCACCTACCAACGATTTCCCGCTAATAAGGGCCATCGGTCCCCTCTGGGGCCCGAGTGGCAACAAGCCTTCCCAAGGTCCCAGAGCTGTCCGCGCTCTTCCAGTGGAGGTCTGGTTTGCGCTTTCCCTCCTCGACCCTATGTCTATAATTTTTGCTTGCGCCTCTCTCGTGCGGTTGTATTTTCCCCGGTTCTGTTGTTTTGTGCTTCCATGTGTTTGTTCTCCATTCGTTGCTTATGTGGGTTGGTTTCCGCATTCGAGGACATTTCTCAGGAGTGTAGCTGTTTTGATCATTACTGTCCTTTGTATGGTCTCAGTTATCCCTTTGATTCCTATTTCTCCTAGTCTTTTCTCCATGTTTTTGGGGACTGTTCCTAGTGCTCCTATGCTTATTGGTGTTATACTGACTTTCTTCATGTTCCATATTCCTTTCAATTCTCTGGCAAGTTCAGTATATTTGCTTCTTTTTTCCGTCTCTTTGATCTTCACTCTGTGTCTGCTGGAACGGCAAAGTCCACGATTTTGCAGGATTTTTCTTTCTTGTTGATTATTATCATATCCGGTCTCCTTGCTGTTATGGGTTTGTCTGTTTGTACATTCATATCCCATATGATTTTGTGTTTTCGTTTTCGTTTTCTAGTACAGTTTCTGGTTTGTGTTTGTACCGTTTTTTTGCATATTCGAAATTCAGTTGTTTGCACATTTCCCGGTGTACTTCTTTCCCCATGCTGTCATGTCTGTTCTTGTATTCCCTTTGTGCTAGCTTGCTGCATTCACTTATTATATGATTTATCGTTTCGTCTCTTTGTCCACACAGTCGGCATTTGCTGTTTTCCTGGGTTTTATCTATCTTTGCTTTAATAAAGTTTGTCCTAATCGCATTGTTCTGTGCGGCCGTCAGCAGAGATTCCGTTTCTCTGTTCAGGTGTCCTTTTCTTAGCCATGCCCAGCTGTTTTCATTGGCTTCATCTCTTGTGAGTCTTTATTATTATTATTAGTAGTATTATTATTATTATTATTATTATTATTATTATTATTATTATTATTATTATTATTATTATTTTCATTATTATTATTATTTTTATTAGTATTATTATTATTTTTATTATTATTATTATTATTATTATAATTATTATTATTATTATTATTATTATTATTATTATTATTTATTTATTTATTTATTTTAAAAAAAAATTTACTCACTAGACATTTTATTCCGAGTCATTACCTGTAATCATTCATTGCCAAAAACAGGCAATGTTCAATGGAGTCTGAGTAACAGTCCTTCTCTCTTTTCGATCGCCGTTGTAAACAATGCATTATCGCAACAGCGATTTATTGTCGATGGCTTCCTCTGGAATTTGAGTGAACATCCAGTAAACATCTTTTTTTATGGTAATCACTCCAGACAAGGCATGAAGCCACTTGCTATAAGAAGCAAACAAGAACGAAACATGATTATCGTAAAGACAGGAGCTTCCTATTGACCTTAGTCTTGCCAAGACTATATATAGGAGGAAAACAGTCATCAGGAAGAGAGCTCCACAAGTCCACAGTTCTTTGAAATAAGCTACTGGAATAGGAAGCTGTATTACAATGAGGTATCAAAACAGTGAATTTATGGAGACCACTAAACCAACGAGTAAATCGAGCTGGAACAAAAGAAGCAGGGAATAGATCACATCATTCTGAAGAACACATGCCATAATAGTACTTATAGAAAAGACTGAGACTAGCAACATCCTGTCTGAGAGACAGACAGAGATTGCATAGAAGAAGAAAAGGTGTGGCCAATCAAATTACAGATACATTTCTGCACCGTATCAAGAACCTTCAAATGGGGCAGAGATTCACCAGCCCAAACATAACAACAGTACTCCATACATGGTCTGATAGAAGATTTGTAGACAGAAAATAGCCTCAGACATGAGAAAATGTTTGGAGCGATAGAGAGAACTGACTTTACAAGAAGCAGAAAGACCAATCGATCTAATGTATGAACTCCAAGAAAGGTTTGAGGAGAGAGAAACACCAATAAGTTTCAGAGTCGATTTCTCCTCAAGAGAATAGCCATCCATGCGAATCTCAGGAAGAAAAGGTGCACGCCTACGATTGAAAGACACGAGCTGAGTCTTAACAGGATTCGAGATGGTCCTATTCATCGCGTCTTCGACTGGTTAATCACCCCATAACTTTGTTATTCGCAAAAACGAGCTCTCAGTAGTTAATTACCATCTGTGTGTAATAAAAAGCCACACCCTTCACGGTGTTAGCCTTTTAATATGCATAGATATAGACAGAACACGGCGGATCTAGAGGAGTAAACCATGACCACGGATGGATATTGTTAAAAAAATAAGGAAAAACATAACAACTTCTATTTGTGTGGTTAGGAAAGAACTAATCACAAACGAGTTTCGGTATACGAACAAATCGCTTTACGAACAACATTTAGAAAGGAAATACGTTTGGCAATCGACGTTTGACGTTATTAGCATCGTTAATTGAAATGTAGATCAAAGACGCGAGTGGTTGTCTTGATGAGAGACGTGGGTGGCACATATTTGTGAATTACAGAATAATGAATCCTATATGATTTGAAATAATCCTACCATGTCTGAATCGCCATTTCCTTGCGACGAAGTGAAGGATTCAGATTTGCGATTCAGATAATTGTGGGTATGGATATCGTATTTAACGGGGTGTCCATCGAAAGAGTGTTTCAAATAAGTGGATCTTTCCGGTCAATTATGTTCTCGGAGAATCTTTGGAGTTTTCTTATGAAGTCGTTATTTCCTTGGAAATGTCCAAGTTTAAAGCTGTTTCCCATGTCTCTTTGCGATTTACGTTGGCTGCTTCGGATCAAACGTGAGTTCTCATTAGAATACAAATGGCAATGTTCAGGCGCATTTTGACAATTATCTATTTATCCGATAATGCAATCTATCTATCTATCTATCTATCTATCTATCTATCTATCTATCTATCTATCTATCTATGTTATTGTTTATATATATATATATATATATATATATATATATTGAATTCTTTTTATATTTCCTATCTATGTATATAATGCTATCTCTATCTATCTATCTATCTATCTATCTATCTATCTATCTATCTCTCTCTCTCTCTCTCTCTCTCTCTCTCTACACACATATATATATATATATATATATATATATATATATATATATATATTATATATATGAAGTGGAGAACTAAAAGCGAACTTTTAGGAAAAGTAAAACCTATTGTGAAAAGTATACAGCTCAATATACCGGATAGAGCAGATAGATAGGTAGAAGGATGAAAAGGAATTAGAAAAGCGACAGAGGCAGATCTTTTTTCCAATTCAGTTGCTCAATGCGAGGTATATTCCGCAAAAAAGCAATTTATTTAATTATTTTTTTCCTTAAGCCAGGCTTTTCAAAGATCAAAATCTTATCATCAGAGGAAATTGCTGGGATAGATAAGTTGGCGAAAAGCCAAGATTTAAAATCTGAACAAGTAAAACAAAGATTGTGGGGAAAAAAACAAGTCAAAAAGCTGCCCGAATGCAAGGAAGTGTCCGATTGTAAAAATATCCGGTGTCAAAAAGTCCAGCAGAGAAAGTGGTTTGGAGGTAGGCCGTTAGAAGGCACGATAAATAAATTGAGAGGTTTCAAAGTAAAACTCCAGAATCGCCGTCTTCAGGTCGGCCCAAATAGATAGAATCCAGAGGGTAAAAAGTCCATGGATGCAAGAAGACTCAGTAATTCGTGAGATGGGAAATATGAGCAACTGAATTGAAAAAAGATCTGCCTCCGTCGCTTTTCTAATTCCTTTTCATCCTTCTATCTATCTATCTATCTATCTATCTATCTATATATATATATATATATATATATATATATATATATTATCAAAATTTAAAAAATAGAAGCCTTTATCAATGCAAGATAATTTTTTTTTTACTTTAATCTTATTAATTTCGGAATAATATTCCATCATCAGAGTTGACTAGTATTGTGTCATTTAAAAAAAAAAATTAAAATAAACAAACTTTTTTTTTCATCTGACATCCTTGTAATGGGTATTATCTGCAGTGTAGTCTTGGCGATTATGAATTCAAATTCTGGTTATCGAAGGTAGACGCATGGGCATACTGGTAGTTTAGAAAGATAGGTCGTTCATTTAAAAGCATTGGTGAGTCAGAATTTTTTGTTTTTTAATGACACAATACTGGTTAACTCTGATGATAGAATATTATTCCGAAATTAATAAGATTAAAGTAAAAAATAAATAAATCTTGCATTTATAAAGGCTTATCTTTCCAATTTTAATAAATCTAACTCACCAATGCTTTTAAATGAACGACCTATATATATATATATATATATATATATATATATATATATATATATATATATATATATATATATATATATATATATATAGGTTCTTTCCTAATATGATCTAAGGTTAAGATCGGATTCTAACTCTGTCTGATGAGATCTCAGTTTATAATAACTGTTGATCGATAACATCGACATGCCAGTGTCGCAGATTGTGTACATGTCTGTGTAAATAAAAATAATCATATATAAAAGCTTTATTTGATATTGAGCACTTTTTATAAACCCAGTTTAAATTCTTTGGATTACTACCCTGTGGATGTTTTACCTGGATTATTATTATTATTATTATTATTATTATTATTATTATTATTATTATTATTATTATTATTATTATTATTTACTCACTAGGAGTTATCACACTGGTCATCGTCAGTGGTCACCCACTGCCGACAACCTGTGGTATTACCTGGAGTCTGAGTGACAACAAGTCTCCTCAGGCCTCCAGTATGCTCCACCTCTTTTCGTTCATCACCGCTGATGACCTTGCGGTAATCGCAACAGCCACCTACCAACGATTTCCCGCTGATAAGGGCCATTGGTCCCCTCTGGGGCCCGAGTGGCAACAAGCCTTCCCAAGGTCCCAGAGCTGTCCGCGCTCTTCCAGTGGAGGTCTGGTTTTGCGCTTTCCCTCCTCGACCCTCTGTCTATAATTTTCGTGGCGTCAGCCTATGCTTGCGCCTCTCGTGCGGTTGTATTTTGCGCCCGGTTCTGTTTTGTGCTTCCGTGTGTTTGTTCTCCATTCGTTGCTTATGTGGGTTGGTTTCCGCATTCGAGGACATTTCTCAGGATTGTAGCTGTTTTGATCATTACTGTCCTTTGTATGGTCTCAGTTATCCCTTTGATTCCTATTTCTCCTAGTCTTTTCTCCATGTTTTTGGGGACTGTTCCTAGTGCTCCTATGATTATTGGTGTTATACTGACTTTCTTCATGTTCCATATTCCTTTCAATTCTCTGGCAAGTTCAGTATATTTGCTTCTCTTTTCCGTCTCTTTGATCTTCACTCTGTGGTCTGCTGGAACGGCAAAGTCCACGATTTTGCAGGATTTTTCTTTCTTGTTGATTATTATCATATCCGGTCTCCTTGCTGTTATGGGTTTGTCTGTTTGTACATTCATATCCCATATGATTTTGTGTTTTTCGTTTTCTAGTACAGTTTCTGGTTTGTGTTTGTACCGTTTTCTTGCATATTCGAAATTCAGTTGTTTGCACATTTCCCGGTGTACTTCTTTCCCCATGCTGTCATGTCTGTTCTTGTATTCCCTTTGTGCTAGCTTGCTGCATTCACTTATTATATGATTTATCGTTTCGTCTCTTTGTCCACACAATCTGCATTTGCTGTTTTCCTGGGTTTTATCTATCTTTGCTTTAATAAAGTTTGTCCTAATCGCATTGTTCTGTGCGGCCGTCAGCAGAGATTCCGTTTCTCTGTTCAGGTTTCCTTTTCTTAGCCATGCCCAGCTGTTTTCATTGGCTTCATCGCTTGTGAATCTTATAAAGCGTCCATGTAGTTGTTTTTCTTCCCACTTTTCCTTTCTTGTCTTTTTGTTTCTGGGTTCAGTGTTTCCGGGGTTGTTTGTTGGGCTGGTGTCTCTTGCTGTGGTGATCAGTCTTTCCGTATTATTATTATTATTATTATTATTATTATTATTATTATTATTATTATTATTATTATTATTATTATTATTATAATCATCATCATCATCATCATCATCATCATCATCATCATCATCATCATCATCATCATCATCATTATTATGACTATTATTATTATTATTATTATTATTATTATTATTATTATTATTATTATTATTTATCTATATATTAATACGCTAAGGTGTACGTACGTGTGTCACGCTTCCGGCAAACGCTCTGCGCATGCGTGCCGCACCTAGATTATTAACAACATTTAATTAGCCTAATTTCTGCATCATATTTTAATTATTTTCCTTTAGCTCAACGGTAAGCCACGTAGTATTTTTCTCTTTGACCAGACTGGTTTAAAGTTCGATCCCAACTAACCGCTAAGATTTTTTTTCTACATTTCGAGGGGAACGAGAAGAAATCATACATTTTTT